>PXOD01000341.1:166235-206393 GCA_003012165.1 Paramyrothecium roridum
TCTGGGTTGTGGTGTTTTGGGTAGGTTGTAGCATTTCGTCCCGCGCCAACATAATAGTACTATTACTTTTTAAAAAGGAATTATTTATTACCTATTGGGGTGTTTCATTATATACTCATAAGTATATAACAAGATTTGTAAAGATTATTAGATATTTTTCCTTTTTATACGACATTAATCAGTACTGTAACTCCTAATTAACCCACTGTGGTCAGCGGATAACGTTATGGACTCTGGCGACCTTGTCCGGACATTGGCTACCGACGAACAACCCCGTCGATGCGGTAACTCCAGACCGCTAGTTTCGATAGAAACCTAGACGACAATAAATGTGTTAAAGTCATCACCGCTCAATGTTCTATCTCTAGGCTTTTGGCAACGTCTGGGAAACCCTTCCGGCAACATGCGCACTTGTTCAATCTCTATTCCAGTCTTGGCCACGCTCTTGGCCCTTGTCCAGGGAGCAAAACATGGCTTGATCGTCGGTAATTTCGTTCAGGGCTCGCTTTACTCAGTCATATTCGATGATGAGACGCTTGAGCTTGAACTTGCCGCAAACACGACTGTGCCGGCTCCTATTTCGTGGTTAAGCTGGAGTGTAAATTGCTTTGGTTCCTAGATCTCTGGGAAACCACCTCGCTGACCTAGGTGTAGCATGACAAGAAACAGCTCTACGGTACGAATTATACGCAGATTAGTGACCAGAAAGGTCTTACGACACCTCCCACGTACCTCAGCTTTGCAGTGGACAGCCTGACAAGCATCGTACACACCAAGACATTGTTGGGAAAGGAAGGCTGTAATGGCTCCGCTATCTACATTGAAGCCCTAAAGGTCGAGCCCTACACTGTGTACGGTTTTGACTACTGGGGAACTCCAGGGTGTGGCCTGGTCATGAGTGTCGATGAGCAAGGTGGTCTGGAAGAGGTGATTCAGAGCTTCGACTACTGGCCTGAGTCCGGGGTTCACGGGTCTGCCTTCAATAAGGACAAAACACTGCTGTATGCTGCCGACACACTGGGCAACGCCATTTGGACACAACCCATTGATCGCGATTCGGGCAAGTTAGGTGAGCCAATCGATATTATTATGGGCCATATCGATCACGCCGGGCCCCGTCACGTTAGCCTCCACACATCCGGCAAAGTCCTCTACGCAGTCATGGAAGGCTCGAATGAAATGGCCTGGTACGAAATCGATGACTACACTCAAAAGCTTAAACTTCGTGGCATCTACCCTCTCCTCCCAAACGAGCTTCTTGGCAGCGAGATGTACTTTGCGAATGAAGTTGTCGTTTCGCCCACAGGGCGATATATTTGGTCAACCACCCGGGGTCGCGGTCAAGGCAATCATACAGGATACATCTCAGTCTTTGAAAGTGACGAGGAGACGGGAGAGATTCTACGACAAAACTTTCTAAGGCCGACAACGACGCGTGGAGGTGCCGCTAATGTTGTGATCCCGAGCGAGTTTGACGATAGGATCGTCGCTCTGACGGATAATACGATCGGGTTCCTAGAGATCTGGCAATTGGTGGAGAACGGCAGTTGGGCGCAGCCGGTAAGCCGTCTTGTATTGTCTGATCCAGGCAATAGTCGATACTCATCTGGATGTTGCGCGAATGCAGTGTGGTTGGATTAGATTGTGGTTAAAGAAATTGAGCAAAAGCAATCTTGCGTACTTCCAATCATATCCTCCTTTAGAGCGAGGGCTCTAATTTGATTCATGGGTCTAAACGGCTTAGGGAACTTGTCCGTGACATATTTAGATGAGACCGGTCTTGTCGGCTCGAATTTGCGGATGTCTTATATTCAAATTTGAAAGATATACCAAACCGACTCTTTCATGCCTCGTAAAGATTCGTCTCCAGTCTCCAGGTTCTAAGTGTAGCAGCTCATGACGCCTCCTCTGTCGGCTTCCATGATACGCACGGGTCTATCTTCGTCGATGCCACTGGCAACCACCATCTCAGCACCTTCGGCAGCTCGGAAGTTGATGGGGATGGCCTCGCTGAACTCCCAGGCGCTCAAGTTGAGCCATGACAATGCGTCCTGATTGATGCGGTCCCTCACGGGGCGAAAGGAGGACTCTGCATATTTTCCTTGTCTCGACAATGCCAATACTCCAAGAACCGCCATGCCCGTTCAACCATGCCTGCCACTGCCCCTGTGCTAATCAAGAAATGGCCATTCCCAGAGAAGACTCCGACAGGTACGCCCCCTCTGCTAACTTTTGTTCGAGCTCCTAATGAGGTGCGCAAGCGATAAAATTGTACTATTCACAGGTCATAGCATTCCTTTGGCTATTTCACATAGTTACAAGGCCAAGTGCAAACTACATTAAGAAGCACTCGCTCTAAGGATCGATTTATTATGATCGGATGGAAGCGGATAGCCTCTGCAGTGTGAAAGGTGGCCATCATTGGGATGCTATAGAACACCTCGCCACTACCTACTATAGACAAATGGCCATGCCAATTCTTTGTGCGGGTTAGCCAGCTTGTGAACTTGGCGCGACGAGACTATTGCAACATAACCTCATGAAGTGATCGAACAGACCACCGCACGCTGGCAATGGACCACAATTAGCTATCCCATTGTCAATTGGTATTTGAATCTGATCCTCCTCCTCCTGGGTGCAGAATATTAAGTATCTATCACTGTTGGTGTATCCGCATCAGCAAATTTGTGTTTTATGAATGCTGCGGCGATTGCACGGACTCGCGATTCATACATCATTGCTTTGGAAGAACAGGCTAATATCTCACCAAGACCACACACAAGACTGAGTATGGCACCCGGGCTTGAAGAATGAGAGCTCAGTGTTGTCATCTGATAAGGCTATTGCAATTTATCTGGGCATTCTCAATAGTTGGAGCTTTTTACCAATCCTTCCACCTTCCGGTATTGTTTCGCTGCCTTTGAGTTTGGTTGCTTAGTTTGCCTCCGAAATCTATCATCTTCAATCTTCCTAAATCCCTCCGCTGACCTTTGGTAGAGGGGCACTTTTTTCTGGGACATAAAATGAAAACGTTCTCATAGGAGATATACGAAGATCCAGCGTAAGCACATGATCCCAACACTCTTGCATTCTATGTACGCGTAGGAAAACCCAAGTAGAACAAAATCTATTTTGATAAGGGGAATGCCCTAGAATTCTCAAAATCACTTATCAGGTACGACAAAGAACATCGAGGGAGAGTATTTCAGCTGCAATTCGTCTGGCTTTCAATACTGTAATAGGTTATTTAACTACCCACCAAGCTAGAAGACACCCATCCAGCTCCTCTATTAGGATAAGCAATCGTTCACGAGGTCATAATGTCTATACTCTAAAGTCTATCATAAGTAGGCGGAATTCACATTTCTTCCAAAGGTATCAATCGCTAAACCACCTCGTACCGGTATCCATCCTGAGGCCATCTACTCATCGACGTCTTGAGACACCGAGCCCACCAAGATATCCCATATCCCGGCTGTCGTTGGCTTATGATCGACAATATCACTTCAAACGTTAGTCTCCAGAGCTGTTTGAACAAGGCTATCCGTGCAAAAACTTACAAATTTTGATTCTCGGCTTTTGTCTTCAGGTCATCGTCCAGGCTGCGTAACCGTCTCTCTCCAATTGATTGAGTGCCGAAGCGCAAGAACTGTAGAGAAACATATGGCCTGTCAACAGCGTGATGCTTCATTGTCTGAATGCATTGCTCAATGGGGCCGTCCACTCCGCATAAACCATCGACAGAGGGATTCCAGACACCATCTGTGAAGATGATAATGGTTGTCGGCTTGCTGCCACTCCCTAACCGTGGGAGATTTAATATGTTTCTTTTCTTGGGCAAGGTTAAATTTGGCATCCTCTCTCGAATGTCATGTAAAACTTGTCCAAGCGCATATTCCATGTTACAATTAGTCTGACTCCCTTCGAGAAAAGTCCTTTCTACTACCTCGAATGCTCGCGTTGCAGTCCTGCACGTCTCTTTTCGTTGGGGATTCGAGGTGCGTAAGACCTGCAGGCCGTCTGGGTCAAGCTCCTTGACCAAGTATGAAAGGCTGCGGACAAAGCGAAGGACTTCCACCTTGTGCGATTGCATAGAACTCGAGTTGTCAATGAGAAACACCTGGGCATCATTGTCAGCCTACGGCTTCCGTCATGAGATAATGATGCTGTTGTCGAGCAAAAGCTATGAACTCACAAAATCGCGGTCTTTGAGCTGATTCTTGGCTGCCTCCCATCCTGACAATGACTGGGCTCCAGGAGTCCGCTTTTCTACTTTTATCCATTCTTCAAGATCGGATATTGGCAAGTGCGGGAAAGCACGTGTCATTACGGTCTTCGCTTGAACATGTTGGAGAGGCTGAGAAGTATGGGGAGGTCGACTTGTTGGGTTTGGTGCTGCAATATTCGGGAATTGGTTGCGTGCATCTGTTGCTGATTGTACAATCAATCCGGATGCCTCGGTAGGTACAGTGGTCGATTTTCCACTAGAATCTATCCGCGGGGTGTATGGAAGGCTAGCCGACGACGAGGGTTCGGCGATTGGAGACATGCTGATGCTTGTCGGAGAGCCTACAAAGCTTCTAGGCGATGCTACCTCATGGCTAGTAGCTGATGAGTTTCGAAGATTGAAGCCAGGCATTGACAGAGGAGATTGGGTCCCCCTGATCACATTTTTCATCTTGACGTAGAGGTCCTTGGGTTGACATCTCCCATCCTCTTCAACCAAGAGATGATAAAGAATAAGGTGGACCATCTGCAGCGTGATGTTGTCACCTTTGCGTCCATGTAACTCGATCAATTCAGGAATCTTCGACACGCAGTCAAGGACTTTTGAACCATCGTGGAAGCAGTCGGCACGGCCCAGATCCTCGTGGTCTGGCAAGTAGCTTGTTTCTTGCATCCTCTGTTGTCTAAAATCCTGTCTTCCACGTTCTCCAAAGGAAATCCAGACGGCGATCTCCATGAGGATGCACCCTAGTGCCCACATGTCGACCCCGAACTGTACCGTGTATCTGATCTCATCGTTGAGATGGAGTTCAGGCGGGCCTCGGAATGTTAACAGTGAATACTGAATTTCAAGGTGGTGGGAAACGTACAATAGGTCCGGGTAGCCCGACGATCAACCCGTCCGTTAGTGGCACCAAAGTCAGCAATTTTGAACAGTCGTGAAGTGATGTCGTGAATATTCTCAGAGGGAAAGATAAGAATGTTCGACGGTTTCAGGTCCTGATGCACACTGAAGCGACACATTGTTAGCGCAGTTCGACGAAACGAACACGTTCGTCGACATGGGGTAGGACAATACTGCGCTTGCATATCATACCTTTTCAGCTGCTCATGAACTACTTCCAGCCCCTTGGGTATACCCAAAACCCCCAACCACATGGTCTTGATATCCTCGGTAGTGTAGGGGGGTTTGTTATCGGTGAAGAGATCGAGCAACGTGCCGTAAGTCGCATGCTCCAGTATAAGGGTGCTCGTGCGCTTCTTATCCTCAGAAAGCCAAGTGAAACTCCCCAGGCACTGCACAATATTCGGAGACCTTCGATTCAAGGCGCCAAATGCTCTTCTCTCGTTTTCGTATTCTCCCTCGTGGCCGGGCGGATATATTTTGAGGGCAGCCCGAGCTGGCGTATGGTCTTTGGAGTCAAGATGCCGGTGTGCAATTGCATGAACATCCATGATTTTCACAGTCCCCTCTCTGGGCGTCCGGCCAGAATTGATGGTTTCCATTTGGGTGAAAGGAAATATAGAGCGCCTATTCAAATTGGTGTTTGACATGGTGTTTGACATGTTGTGAGCAAGATCCAGGAGCACGGGACAGAACTTCCACTGAGCTTGGAAGAACGCGGCGAAGAGGGCCCCACTGCCACTGACAGTCTCTAATCCTCGCGGCATAGAGGTCCAAGGGAGACTGAAGTCATCGTTGAAATGGCTGATGAGAAGCTCGAGGTAATAGACACTGTTCCCTACGGTCCCTGAAATTGAAACCAAAATAGAGAGCACCCGAAGGTAACGGCTGCGGACGAGGTCTGGGGCTTGGAAGACACCGAAGGAATCCAGGAGTTCCTTGATCCGTGCGATGGTCCAATGGTCGGTAAGGACCGAGTGCGGTAGGTATCTTTCTCTGTGGCCATCACAAGTCAGACCATTCTCGTGCAGATCTTTCGTGTACTCCAAGAATTGGTGGTAGAACATTTGCGCCCTCGTAGATGGATGAGACATCATTTATGCCAAAGGCTCCGACAGTGACACCAAGCCGCTTGGAGGGCTAGCCAAATGGAATCAACGAGGATTTCAGGTACGAGGCGCTGCGGCTGGAAATCCTAGCATTGAGCGGCACAACAATGCATTATTGACTCCTGTCGTATTTGACCTGCGTCAACCGTTTTCCAAGGCTGCGTTGATGTTGTCAATAAAGAGAATAAGGTCAAGACATTAAACAACGATACGATTGAGGTGCGAAGGGAACGTCCTGATTTGAGATGTCCAAGTTGTCAAGATGGATGGCAAAGTAAGCACGAAGATCATCAGCGAGTTATATGCAGTGGTGAGGGTGTGTGGTCCATGTAAGGAGTAAGGGAGGCAGCTCGTGGTTCGCCCTCAACAGAACATAAGCTTGTAAGCAAGGCAACGGACTTTAGTGGTCCGTAAGGCGTTCTCGAATTATGTTCCAATCGTCGGACTTTGTGCCGTCATAGCCATCCCACGTGAGCGGCACCGAATAAAATTAAGGCATCATTCAAATCTCCTTCATTTTTTCAATCTACTTTCTTTGTAGCTTAAGACAGTCCAGCCCCAAAGGCTCAGCCACAAGGATTGGTGTGTGTGATATGGGGGAGCGCGTGAAGCCCACCCATCAGCCTACAAGCCCTACATGTCCATCAGCCACCGCCAAGCGCTGTCGGTGAGCCACGGACATCAGAAGTGTACACATGAGGTTGCATTTTAGGCTGAAATGTTCCGCTGACCCGCTGACCTTTTACATCACAGCGACGATGGCAGGAACGCCGGCCAAGAAAAGGAAAAAGAAAAAAGAAACGGAGGGAAAACAAGATACACCACGCAACGTGACTGTTCTTGTTCTAGTCTATGGCCCCAAATACTACCACATAAAAGAAAAGAGAAAAGGGAAATTAACGGGATCTAAATACAGAGATTGGTCTTGTTCGTCACCCATGCTTCGATGCCTAGCACTTGGACACCGCCTGCGCTAATTGACGCCGCTGTCTGCGGGCCTTGGTCCATCGCATGTAAAGTCCCCATAAACCCATGACTACACACATCAGAGGAATGCAAATTTCTAAGAAAAGGTAGAACAAGTCGTGATTGAAAGCCCAGGCCCTGGCGTTTCCTGCTGAAGATTCTTGTCCACCGAATATGGGGGTGCTGAAGAACGTCTGAGCTCGCGTTAGATGCTCCAGCGAAAAATTTTGCGAAGATAAGAGCAAGAATCTTACTCCTAAGAAGGTGCCTGGAAGAAAAACGAGTGTCAGGAAGGTTACAACGTGCATGGACGATGTGTCTCTCTCGGTATTCTTCGCAATCTCGTACATGCTCTTCGTCATGCTCTCCATCCGCTCGGTCGAATTTTCCATGCGCTTGGATGAACCGTAAGCATCCAACGTAAAGAGCTTGCTGAACTCGGCGCTTTGAAACTGCACGATGGAGTCATACTGTTTCCCGTATGAGCCAAATACCATTCTCAGAGTGGTTCGATACAGCACTTACAAGGTTGCTACCATTACCCGCGATTTGTAGCAAGGTTTCCACGCGTGTGCACTCTGTTCCAAGTTGACGCTCTAAATATTCGATCCTTTCATGGAAACTCAGGAGAGTTATCGAAAGTTCTGTCTTCAAATCTGACGGAAGGTTGTCTGATTGAAGTAGTTCGTGGTAGCTGGCGCGGATTCCCTGAAGTACTCCCTTGTTCAGATTCATGACAAGTCTTGCTTCGTGTAATTTCAACTGGGTGGATGCAATCTTTTGTAGTCCTGTAAAAGGAAACTCATTCAAGACTTTTATACGATCCAAGGTTTGTTTCATTCTCTTCTCGTTATCTCTTTCCGTTTGTCGTAATACTTCCATCTCGTATTCAGTTTCCTGACCTGATGAGTCTTGAGATTTATTCGCAATTTTTGAGTCACTCCGCAGGATTGATCCGATACGTTGTGAGAAGCTTAGGTGAGGCATGGCCTTTTGATTTGAGACGGCAGCTGCTGCAGGTGCTGCAACTGCGGATGGCTCGGGTTTTGACTTTTGAGTCAAGGACCTGAGAAGCTCCGGGTCTTCAGCCTCTCCGTCAGAAGTGAAAGGCATAGCTGTTGCCCTGCGATGCGTTTGGCGAACCAATGACTCAAAGCCATCAATATAATTTTTCCAACCCTCGGTGCACCAATGAAAGTCCAGTATTTGAGTTTCCAGAAACCTGGCGAAAGCCTCAACCACTGTTTTCGGAACTGTGCTTCTTCCTAGAGACATGACCTGCTGCCGAATGTCATCGTGGTTGGCCTTGACTGTCATACTGAAAGACCTCCCATTTACAAGATCGAATGAGTGGAACACACCAATCTGACGCATGGACCAGGCCCCGTCAGATGATGCTTTTTCTATTGCAGATAATTTGTAGCAGCTCCTGACTTCCCATCCAGACCGCCCCAGTTCTGGAGTGCCGGACATACTTCCAGTAGGCCTCCAATGCTCATGGTACCACTGAGGCTGATGAAAGGTGGGGATATCACCACTGGGCTCTCCGAACGTCGATAGCATCTCCACGAATTCTGGCGCAATCGAATGGTAGGTGCATAGATATAGAAAGGTATCTCTTTCGCAATTTAATGGCTTGCGTGAATTGCCAGCGGAAAGAAACCTCCATACCAGTCAGCATGACTTCACAAAGTTGCCGGATTACATACACGTGGCGTATTGTGGGATCTTTCTCTTTATGTTCTAGATGTTGAGCGAGATGATCTTTCAGATCCTGGAAACATCGGAGCTCCCGGACTTCGCAATCTATAGTGAAATGAGCATTGGCAGTGAAAGTCTGGAAAGGTCATACGTACGACTTTTGCCCGCATATCCTTCCCACAAGCTCAAAAGTGTTTTTCTGGGATCAACAGTAAACAGTCTATGTTGTTGCTCCCACAATTGATTCCGAACTCGGCGATGCACTGGTAGACTAGCCTGCGCATCTGGCAGACTGGCGCACTGGGGCCATTGATCCGATTCTGCACAAGCATTGACAAGCTGATGATACATGGTGTTTTACACTGGTGAAGAGGATATTCAATTGCCAAAATATGCTTGAAGATGCAGAGAGATTGAATTTATGAGTCCTTCGTCCTACACGCTTCAATCGTACGAGATGCACCAGAGTTTTGTAAGGAAGTCGAACGCTTCTCCATTTTGCACATTCTACAGGGCTCCGGGTCGGTATTGTACAGAAAGTTGATTCAAGGATGGGGGCCTGGCATCGCGGTCATCTGATTGGACATTTGAGTGGGTGACAGAGCGGCGCATCATCGGACAGCATGTCGCACTCTGCGCCTTGTGGCTGTCTTGTTTACCGATGCAGAGGCCCGAACATCGGCTCAGCATGACTGTGCCTTGCGCAAAACACCGCACCCCTTTTTCCTCTTTTTGGGAAGCCTTGTTGGGGTCAGATCTAGTCTGGTGAACGTTTCACACTATCCAAAGACACCATGAATTATGTCAACAGCATGGTTTCATTACAGATTAACAATGCTACGGCGAAAGGGCAAAACTGAACCAAAAAGCTCGGTCTGGACCGAGATCGTATGAACAAAAACCTTTCACAAACACCGACTCTTATCTGAGAACAACCACGGCCAATCATCACAGGTCCACATTCTGCATAGCCTTAATCTTGGCTTTCTGAACCTACATGCGGTCTCGTTAGTTCTCAAGCCTTACAGCTCTATAGATGCACCTATGCTTACATCGGAAAGAGGGTTTGGTACAGTGACTGTATACCAATCGTCGTCGTGCTCCTGTCGAGTCATGTCAAAACAAACACAGGGAAGACGTAGCAGTGTTTGTTTCCTACTTTGATGACGACTTGTCCTGTCGGGAACTGCCCCTCCAGGTACGTCTTCAGACTGACTCGGGTCAGTCGATAGCGCGAGATGAATTCAGTAGCCATGTTGTCTGACCTGACGTGTTGGCGCAAGGCATACACCCTCGTGTCACGGGCGGGTCCATCGAGAAGCCTCGAGTCTGCCTTGGCCTTGAGGGGGCAGTGCTGCTTCTTATGCACATCATTCGTCTAGTGTGGCAGCTACTGCGGCTCTGCGATCACTGGTGGGCCTAGAAGGCGACTTGGGGCAAATGATACCGCGAGACAGCATCATTTGCACCACTCTTGCATATGTCTCATGCAGAGGATTTGTGGTGATCCTTCATTGGGCGAATCTACCTAACCCAGCGGCTACAGCCATGCGTTGATGCTTGCCCCGCATTGCCTCGGGAGCGTCTTCAGCCATACAAGACAAAAGGACCAGGGATAC
This sequence comes from Paramyrothecium roridum, assembly GCA_003012165.1. NCBI lineage: Eukaryota > Fungi > Ascomycota > Sordariomycetes > Hypocreales > Stachybotryaceae > Paramyrothecium > Paramyrothecium roridum. Next base: position 176,762 of record PXOD01000341.1, read on the forward strand.
ATTATGAACTGAGACAATCAGGCCTGGGAGGCAGGACAAGGCAGCCAATAGGGAGCCCGAGCATGATTGCATAGCCTGCCGGGCGCTGCTTTAGGGGGCGATTCAATGCAGCTGAGCTCTGTGCAGGGGGGGCGGAACGAGCCTTCGCGCTTCATGCAGTCGAGGCACAGCCGTAAAAGAAGTAATTTTGCACTTTTGCCTAATCTTGCCGTAGTGACACGGTCCGCGAACTGCGGTTGCCGCCTTCTAATCTTTCCTGAGTCACGGGCGGAAGCCTGCCCTGATTGCAATGTTGGGCTTTCCTCACCCAGCCGTTTTATGCCTAGGCTGTGAGTTATTCTACTTGCATCGTTTTACGTACGTGAGGAGGCAAATGGTCAGGCAATCACCGCCCATGCATTGACCGAGGCCCTCTACTAGATCAAAAGTATTTCCAACTGCATCCCATCTTCTCTTTAATGGTTTTGGTCCTAGAGCGAAGGCAGTGACACGACTTTGGATGTGAATAAGACAGAGCACTCATTATTTATCTGATCTGTTTTCTTTCATTTTGTCCAACACAAGATCCGACAATTCATAGATTTAAGGACGTCCAAATCCTGATGACGTGACAATCCGCCCAGCAACCCCCCGGTAGCATCATCACCACGCAATGGTGTCCTAAAACGTTGCAAGGCTCGACGTCACTGACACTTGGCTCCCTGGTCTGCTGTGGTTTCTCTTCTGTGCAGTTCATATTCGACAACATGTTCTCTAATTCGGTCGCGGTTTTCGTTACTGCTTTCCAAGGAGTAATCGTGGGCTCTGTCCGGACAACGTAGCCTCCTCGAGACACTAACAACCCTTCCTTTTTGTAGTCAGGGGGATTGCCAGCGTATACTACAGCATTCAGCACAATACTGCTTTAGCTCTAAAATTTTCTCAATGTTATTTGGACCATAAAGTTCAGTCGATCATTGCGATCATGCCACGAGCATGCGTCTACTCTATGAAGTCGAGGAGCTTGAGGTGCAATCTAATCTTGTTCGGTGGCGGTATAGAGCAGGAAAGGCCTTCACACCAAGCCCTTGAATTCTTTTTAGTTCATTGCACGTCTAGATACCTTCAACTGTCGTGCAAATGCTGCTAGAATACAATTTGATGACGCCAGGTAGTGTATTTCTGTCACAGTTTTATTTGTTGGTTCCAGTGCAATCCTCTTTCAAACTTAGCAAGTCAATTTCCTAATCGTTCAACGCAAAGTCTTGTTTCAACTTGCAAGTAAAACGCTGATCTGTTTCCTTTGCGCAGCGGGCTTCCATTTCAGCATGATAAGTCCAAAATCTTTAGGAAGCGTCTGGTGTGAGTCCTGCACCAAGCGCAACCTGGGTCCAGAGCTGCAATGCGGACGCTCGAGGCCTCCATATAACTTAAAACCCCAAACTATCTTTCTTTTGGACTATTGCGCTTGCCATTACTGCTAAGGCAAATGCAGCATAAATGTTCGTAGGATGTTCTACGCTAAACGCCTTTCTTCGCGACTAAGGGAGCCGCTCACATCACTTTGCAGCATCATCGTGTCAACCATTAACGTAGAAAACCGAGCCAAGTCTTCCGCGATCTCCAAACTTTGCGGACTTGCCCGTGAAATCTTGTTCTTTTTTTTTAATTGAAAGCCCATTTGAAAACTCCATCATCCCAAATATTCAGATGGCCACGCTTTCTTGCCAGGTACTGCCGCTCTTTGGTGGTCTCGCTATCAATAAATTCACACTTTCAATACAATCAGTGAGCTGCTGCCGGATTTCAGAGATCCGTAAATAATAAAACCAATTAATATAATCATGGATCAGGAACTTCATTGAAGCAACCTTTCGGATCTTATGGCTTTAAGCTAATTAAGATCCCGTGTATGCTGCAAACAATATTGTCCATGCGTAGTAAAAGACGATCTCTGAAAGGCTTGTATCATATTTAGAGATTCGGCGGCTTTTATGGGCTTATACGCCTAACACTTGCGTTCAAACCTGATTTATGAGTCATATGTTGGGATATTTTCTCGCCTTTTGCCCTTGGTCTTTGAGCTCAAGGCGGTCCCGTGCCCACAGATGGAAAAGGATGCACGACAGCATCGCGTGGACCTCTGAATTGGACTATGGAATACGATGATAGCTTTGATGCTTGAGCGGGTCATCACTGAAGTCCTTAATTTTGACTTACGCCAGGCTCAATATACGTGGTTCTATTTGTCACTGATAATTATTCCCTCTTACTCAAATCCACAAAAATCTCCACTCATGCCGAACTCATGAGGGCTTGGAAAAAAACACGAGAAAACAATGGCTTTCACAATAGAAAGATTTGATGGACATTGTACTGGCATTAACGACTTGTCTTTTCGGGAAGCATCATTCAGGAGCTAAGCATTATGGTCTTGTACATGGGGAAATGATTCTTTCCAGTTTTAACATGGTTCAAATGGACATAAGTAGCTCGTATCTGCTGGAGATTAAGCATTCAAAGAGGAATCTTGCGAGAAGAAGCTGGCGTCCTTGCTGACTGAGCTTGGGGAGATGTCATGCTAGTTTGAAAGCTGACTACCCTAGACCATTGCTGCGCATTAATGTTTCACAATAGGTGACCATGCCCATATTTCCAATACGATGCTTATTAACTGGCTAATAAAAAGAAATTTATACTTACTTGTAGTTGCCTGAGAATGAGCAGAAGTGATTCCGAAACTTGGAGGTACAGGGGAATTTGGGTTTGATGCCTGTTTGTTGGTAGCCCCCGATGATCGAGATATGAGTGATGTTGGCGGCGTCAGAGCGTTGAAAATAAATTGATACATTGATACATATTTTATGGAGGATCACAGGAGCTAGTACTCTAGCATTCATTTCACCGTCATTGTTGAATAATAAAAGAGACGCTGCTGCATTTGCCGCAGTTACCTTCCCACGAGAATGGAGCTGAAATGTACTGAAGTCGCACTGCATGAGATATTGGGTCGCCAGTCAGCAATGCATGAACAGCGTACCATTGCCTTACTAGATGCTGAGATACAACGAATCAGAGCCCATGAAGTGAACTTAGTCATGGGCGCCGTTTGGACGTCGTCAGGTCATGGGTTCTTGGCAAACCCGGTGGCGCGAATGGCGAATGAATTGCATATTAAATGTTCGTCAACCAGAGCTACCTCATCCAACTAGATACTACCAAGCTGCACGCATTGGCAATCATTCGGTGCATTAGCATTAGGCGAATACGATAATAGTCTCAAGGGTCAGTGCGTCCCATGCCTTCAATCATTCGGCCCGCCGGAAAAGCCTGTGAAGCGGGATACACTATTTAAACCTCGTTTGGAACGATAGGTTTGCCCTCACCGATTCTACTCAAATTCAAACATGACTGAAGCCCGCTACTCTGGAAGATGATCCTTCTTGCCACTACACTGCTTCTACTAGTGGCGCCATACTACGGCGCTTCAAGTAGAGTTCATCATTTACGTCCGGGCCTCGAGGCAAGGGATCCCGAAGCCCTGTTGCCAAGGAAATTTATAGTTGAATATTCCCATGTAAGTGACCCATTCGGCACTTTGAACAATTCAAATAAACCTCAATGGATCTAAGAACTAGTAGGACGTTTCTAACGGCCAATGTCTTCAAATTGGAGATGTGAGCGGTATTGCTGTTGTCAAGTCATTTAGCAGCCAAGTATTCTGCGGAGCAGCCATCCAAACAAATGAATATTCGGCGGCGGATCTTTTGCAATTGTCACCAATATCAAGTGTATGGGAGAATCAGAATGTGTACCTGCCAACGACTCCTGAATTCAGGTTGTCAAACATAGATGATGCCCCTTTCATCTCGCCTCACGCCGCTACTGGGGTTGATAGGCTGCATGATCAGGGAATCAAAGGTCAAGGTGCAAAGATTGGGATCATAGACACTGGCATTGCTTATACTCACGAAGCTGTAAGAGAAATGACTGAAGTTGAAAGCCGTGAGCTGTCGCTAACTGTATGAATAGCTTGGCGGCGGATTTGGTCGTGGTTACAAAGTCGAGGGAGGCTTTGACTTCGTGGGTGATGAGTGTACGTTCTCAATTCTCATAGAAAACTGAGATTGATAGACTTAACATGTTACTAGTATGGCCTATCAAGAACCCCGATGCTGACCCGATCGACTCAATAGGGTGGGGTGGGTACTCAGCGTATTCGTTTCATGCTCGGCCATGGCTGACGTCTATTATAAGGCACACGCACTGCTGGCATTATTGCTGGCGATTTTGGAGGTTGGGTTGGAGTCGCTCCCGACGCAACGCTCCATGCTTACAAGGTCTTCTCACGAGACGGTCGCACTTCTGAAGATATACTCATAGAGGCTTTTCTAGCCGCCTACGATGATGGTGTGGATGTAATAACGACGACATACGAGCAACCTGGCGGTTTCTCGAGTGCTATAGCAGAGGTGGCGTCACGACTCGTCGGCGAAGGTATTGTCGTAACGATGGGTGCCGGCGATAACGGAGCATATGGTGCCTTTTATGCGAGCAGAGGCTCTTCCGCCCGGAATGTCCTGGCAGTGGCGTCCGTGGTAACCCCGACATTGGCCGCAGTACCATTCGCAGCAACTGTCGGCAACCAAACGAAACGTCTTGGCTACCTTCCAGAGCGAGGAAACTCACCCTTCCCAATCACCGTCACAGACTGGCCAATCGTATCTTTGTCACTCGACACGGAAGTGGCAGCTGAAGGCTGCATCCCCTATCCCTCAGGGACTCGCAATTTGTCACACACGATTCCGCTCGTGAAGCGCGGCGGCTGCGGTGATGATGTCAAATCGCAGCATCTGACTGACCTTGGAGCCCGCTATATCCTAATATACAATGACGACGGCCCTTTGTCGGCGCCAGATGTCAATAACGTGGATTCTGATTCCGCAATAATCACAGCTGAGACAGGCAACACTTTCATTGAGGCTCTTCGAGCTGGACTTCAGGTCACAGCCAGCTTCTTAGTCGATACCAAAATCCCGGTTGGCCTAGAAAATCCCAATGGCATCCACCCTAGTGCGATTACCTCTTGGGGCCCGCTGCACAACCTCAATATGAAACCTGATATTGCTGCCCCTGGAGAAAACGTGTTTACAACAACTGTTGGCGGGGGCTATGGCGTTGCAGGCGATTCTGGCTTGGCTGCAGCGTATGTTGCCGGTATAGCTGCCCTTTTTGTCAGTGCACACGGTGGCCGTAATGTGCAAGGCAAAAGTATTGGGCAGGAGTTGACGCATCGGATAATTTCATCTGGCAAGACAGTCAGGTGGTCGAGCGATACCGACGATGATTCCGGATACACAGCAAATCCAGCACAAGTTGGCAATGGCCTGGTTGATGCGTGGAAAGTTGTCAAGTCCAACATCCTCTTGCGCCCTGAGAACCTGGCACTGAACGACACCAGGCACTTCAGGCGGTCTCATAAAATTGTTGTCACGAACAATGACAAGACGTCTGTCACGTACAAATTCTCACAGCAGCCGGCAGCAGGGTTCGATACACTCAGGTGGGATCAAGAACGCGAGACTTTGACGAACAGGAGATTTCCGCAACTCGTCCCTAAGGATTACGCCGTAAACGCTGTTCTTCCAGCAGATATCACCGTGCAGCCTGGACGAAGCAGGACTGTGACTATTGACTTTGCGAATCCTGATCAACTAGGCTGGAATGCAACGGCATGGCCGCTCTATGGCGGGAAAATATTTGTTGATGGCAGTAACCGCGAGCAGGTCTCACTTTCGTATCTCGGTAAGATGACTCGAAACCAGTCATCACTTTAGAAACTAATGTGGATAGGTCTCGGAGCTGACCTAAAGAATGGTCATTCGATCGTGGAGTCGAATTATCCGAGATGCATCTCATCGGGCGGGATTCCCTTTGCAATGAAATCATCGTAAGTTGTTATCCCGCATGTCACTGCAAGAAAGAGGCTGATTCTCGCAGGTACTCGTTCAATCTGACTGCTCTCGATTTCCCAGAGATCATTCTCAAGTTGATGTATAGTACACACGAGATTCGCTGGGACATATTTGAGGCTGGTTTCTCTGACAGGAGCTGGAGCTATCCTCCCGTACCTGGCAAGAAAGGCTTCATTGGCTCAGCTGCCACATGGGCGAACCCGGCTTTTTGGTTCGATCCAGATTGGCATGATCACACTGACACCAACCCCTTCCCACGGTATGACGTTGACCGTAATTTGAACTACCGCAACTTCATAGGCGCGGAAACGCAGTATTTTTGGTTCGGTAAGCTGAGTAATGGTAGCCAGATTGAGCGTGGCAACTACACTTTCCGATTTGCTGTGCTCAAGCCTTTTGGGATCCCTGCGCGAGCGGACAACTGGGATGTGTATCGGCCGACTTCAGGGTTACCCCAGTTCGAGGTTACGGGAAAATACTAACAAAGAAGCGTCATTATGGAAAACGCAAGAGTGGATTACCATGAAGTTGGGGGAGGAGCCGTCCGTAAATTCAGCTAAATCGCAGCGGGAACTTAGGCACTGAGTGACGAACGGTCAATCACTACCTGAATAGAAGTACCAGAATCTCCAGAGCTTTGCGACCGGTCACTTGTCTAACTATTTTTCTGCCCTCATCTTAGTGAAATGTAACCCGGAAGCCCTTCGACTCCGAGCTCGGCAGAGGTACAAACAAGTTATGTATCGGCTTAACATCCATCTCACCTGTCTCGTACAGCTCTAACTGAAGACCCTAAGGACGAAGAAGAGCAGCGAGGACATCGTTTATTTCGGCGTATTCGAGACTATGTAGACTTGGTCAAAAGTCAGCAGATACGATATGGCAATGTACATAATTCTGTCCCAGGCACCGTCTCGAGCCTCTGAGAAAGGGGACGTAATTGCGTCTCATTTCGAGCGTAAAGTCGCCGAGCCACCACTCAGGGACGAATTCATTAGGATGTGGGAAAACTTCTGGATCGCGATGGGAGAAATATGCTGTCATACCCCAGGGACGCCAGCTGGCACTGTCCAACCCTTGAATTGGAGAGCATGCCGAGGAAATACGTCGGTGCATGGTTCCGTACCTTATCTAAGGCTGTAAACTGAGGTTGGTACGATAATCTCACAGTTGAGCGGTTGGCTTCGAGATGGCAAGAGTCTACTCTAAATTCTCTTTGATAATGGCCTGCAAGTAAGTCAATTGTTCTAGCTCAGACCAAGTTCGCTGTTTGCGAGGATAGTCCGCCATGATAGGCCCCAGCTCTTCTTGAAGAGGCTTCTTAATGTGGGAATTGGCCATGATGTATTAGCAAATGAAACACAGACTTCCAGCCGTAGTAATGGTGCCTGTTCCGATGAGAACCTGTGCTTCCTTGGACAGCCGATCATCGGTCACCTCGGATGGGGTTAGGTTACTGCCGAGAAGGTGGAGAACGATAGTCGGCCGCCGAGCATTGAGCTGCCCTTGGGCTCTAGCGTTATCTTCTCTTTCTTGACAATGCGGAGTTGAGTATCACAGAACTATGAGTGTAAATAAGCGGTGGTGAGATAAAAAGGTCGAATCTCTTGGCCTGAGACCCTTTGTAGTATTACCTTTTTGAAGTCATTGAAAGCCCTGGCTGAGGGATTCTATTTTGCCTGGATGCTCAAAGGCACCAGTCGAACGAGGCTACAGAGGCCTACAGAGGCCAATTCAGTAATTGCAATGGCAAAATAGAGCATGGCCGATCATACCTAATAAGCCAAGGTAGTGCCATAAAAAGAGGCAACATGGCAATTCCGTGATGAAACATATAATACCACCGCGGAGAAAACTCCGGATCTTTGATCAAAACGTTAGGCGGTTCGTCCATATGTATTCTTTGAATCACATCGCCAGATTGAGCCGTGAAGGCATGGTCCAGCCTCACAATCTTTCCGGTGCCCTTGAGAGTCTCAAATCGGTTGGTAATGACTTTTTCTGTCAACCCGTCAAGCATAGGCTCCATATTTGAGATGCACTGGCGTGAGAAGTAAGGGTCGGGTGGCTTCTTTCTTTGATGTGGGAGATCATGGTCAATTGTCGCAATGTGTGAGCCCTTGAAGTCGACGATGCTTTCGACAAAGGCTTCTTGCCGATTCGACGGCCGGACGGAGCCTGTGGTGTAAAGCGTGTCGTAGTAGCTTGAGTGACGGATGGAGAGCTCGAATGGATTGATTCTGACGATTGGTCCCGCGAGAGGAAGTTTGAGCTAATGCCTTAGAGATTTCATGAAGAATAGCAAGGAGGGATTGCATGGCGATCTACCATATTTGTCGTACATTTTCTCAATTTCGAACAATTATTTGCCTTTATGAACCATATCGTAATTCGACTCGTAGCAGCTACTTAACGCCGCCAGTTTTGGACCCGGGAACTTTGCGAGCGGAGAAATAAAGAGTCGATAGACTGCGAGAATGAGCCAGTAGACGGTGACTAAACTGACGATGGCCAAAGTGGCACTTGAAGAGCCATCCTCGGCCACTGAAGATAAGTAGGTCTCCGTATAGGGTCCTGTTGTGGGAGGTCAAAATGTGAACAATAGCTCCACTTCCGAGGATCTTGAAAAAGTCGGAGATGGTTGATCTTGATCACTTTGCACTTGACATACTGCCAGAACTGCACTTCGATATGCTCCTGGGGGGATTCGAAATGGTAAGATCAAATCGGTGTATCGCTTAATCTAGCACTTCCCCATTCGGTGGCTTTGGCCGTTTTCCAAGTCTAGGTCTAACACGTTTATCGATGATTGGCAGATGTCCAGTGACACGTAGTCCTCAGTGATTTCAGTGGCATGCCGACTCCTCCGTGTTCATCTGCGATTTCGCCGGTTTGAATGGGGAGAGAAGACTCTCGCATTCACTAAAAATAGGCGTCTACGATGCCAAGGTGTATAGATAAATCTGGGGCTTTGTGAGCTGGCGTGGACCCTGATTGCATAGGGCTCGTCATGGTTGTCGATGGGGAGCATCGCTGCTGTGTTGTTGCCGCGAGAGCCTCGGGGCTCTCCAATCATCCACGGAGCTTTTCTCCTGTTAAGATAATATGAGGCCAAGGCTCTTCTCTACTCTCACTGCCGCGAATTGCTAGCGTTGGGAAACACTAATTATCACTGGAAGGGAGGATGGAATTAATGGATGTGATTGCACTCACGGTATCCTCGTTGAGCCTGTATATTCTGTCCGCGTCTTTTCTCGGCATCACGCCGCACTGGCTTGCGCTTCTGATTCTTGATACTTTCACTCCATATTTTCTCTGCTGCCGCCGTGTCTCCTGGCATTGGCATCACGACTCGTCGCATGCCTGCACCGTTCTGCAGGAGATGGCGCCCGGCACAGCGGGTAATTGTACAAACGCCGCTTTAATGCTAGGTAAGAAGTCACGTTCTCAAGCTGATACTGGTTAGGTCTAGTGGGAAATTTATCTCATCACTGGAAAAAGAGGTCGACAATTAATCACACGGCTCAACAGGATCTGGGAGAGAGGGGTACAGGGCAGGGAGGGGCCAAGGGCTAACATAAGACGACCCTCATATTGCGTAGCCAAAATGCGCACATAGGACTGGCTGACCAACCCGATGGTACGAGTGGCCTGATAGTCTTAAAAATGAAAAAAATAGGAAAAAAAAAAAGAAGTATCAGAGTCTAATTCTCAAGAAACGACCCAAACTAACATGTACTTCGAAGTTTCTAGGTACTAGTTCTTGGAGTGCAGGCTGAAGAGTAGTTCTAATTTACATTAGATCAAACATTTCTTGATCAAAAAAGTCACTTTGCTTCTTTAAGTGGCTAAGTAGTGCTGGTAAGTAGTAACGTAGATACTCAAGTTTACCTTTGCGCCTTAGAACGTCCTTGAACATATGACAGCTAAGAAATGACAGAAAGTGCTGTCATTCGATGATCAACTGCACCAACTGCATCGGAAAGAGGGAGAATATAGTCCTTCTCATCTTCATCAAAGAGAAAATCGTAGCAGCCTGCCTTTAAATTGTGCTATTGTACAGTACAGGAGGCAGCGCACTTGGGGTCCAAACCCCATTGGGGTCATTAACAGAAATGGCACTGTTACTGGAGCTGAGGATTCGATCAAGAAATTGGGGCTTGGACACAGACGCCTTATCTTCTAGATCTAAGTCGACGCGGTCATCGTGCGCAAGCTCGCTGCTGAACTGGCAGGAGCTCTTTGTAGGAACCTACGAGGTCAATTCACAGCTAGAATTGGAACGTTTGATGGGAAACTTGATTTCCACCCAGTTACAGGCAGTGATGGATCTGTTGGCGACCACAGGAAGACTGACGAGCGATGTTCTTACAGAGATGCAGGCGGCAAGTCTCGTACCATCTCAGAGAACTATCCTAAAGCTAGGAAGCCAAATATCTGCTTCATATGGATTTTTTAGATCCTTTCAGTCACTAAACTGGCCAATCTTCAGGTGCATGGTATCACTCGACGTCGACTGGTCCAAGTCGAGTATGCAAATGTAGATGTTAATTAATGCAAAAGAAATATTGTGGCCGTGTCTGAGTCTTAGAGCGCAAATCTACTATCTAGCTTTCCGCATTTGTCTAAAAAGTTACAGATTTAGTTTTATAATAATTGAGAAAGTATATACATGATCTGCAAGTATTGAGTCAAAGAAATAACTGCCACAAAGTTGGTATTTGTTTTCATCAAGGCAAAGGCACTTCGCCCAGCTCTTCCCACTCTTCACCATCGAATGCTACTTCAGTCATGAATCCGTCTTTGATAAAGTAACACCTTGTCATAACATCAGGTGTTTGCAGTATCTGCGAGCCTTCGTCATCGAAGTCTGTTAAGCTGGTGCAAGCAATGCTCGTACCAACATCACCACCGCTCAAAGCATCTGGCGACGTCGTCCTCCACCTAGCACCATTGTCCTCAGACCTCAGATGTATGAAGTCGGGCGAACTATTTTGGTACAGCACATGTATATTCACAGAGTCGTCATCTTCTTCACTCGACCCTGCGGTAGCGAAGGCTGTAAATGCACTACCACGCTGTAGCACTATATCGTCGGGCATATCTGCAATAGTTAGGGTGGAGTACTAGTCATGAAGCTCAATAGACGCTGCACTTACTCCGAAATAGCTCGTTGGAGCTCGGTACGGTTACAACAGATAACTCACCTTGTATTCCGAGGTAGACAACGCCCACCGCTGTTTCCTCAACAGTTTTTGTATAATTCCTGAATAGTGGAACTATGGCTAGCCTTGTTCCGTCCGTCACATTGACGCCCAATGTGATAATGTCTTGGGCGAAAGTGTCCTCGCTAGTCCAGAAGATGCCCCGGAGGTCCAGGTCGCCAGATGTGCCCTGAAATACCAAGTAATTTGCGTACCGAGCAAGATTGGAGTTTGATGAAACGGATCCGATGCGGTTATTCTCATTTCCGCCTCCTAGCCCAAAATCCAGCTCTTCTTCATCCGTCTGGGAGGTAAACTGAATAATGAAATCGGACGAGCTGATGACACTCATTGACATTAAGAGCTGCTTACCATCAGGTATTTTACTACAGCTCTAGAAGAAGAGTCAACTTACGTCTGTGGAATCCCTTTGATTCATTGGTCGCGAAAGGCCAATGCCAATCCCGGATAGCTCCTTAGGGGGACTGGCAGGCACCACTGCTTGTGGTTCTTCCCAGGAGCCGTTTGTGCTATTATCAGGCTTGATGTATCGAGCCAGCTGAAAATCGCCATTTGGGCTTTGATACGACACATAGACGACAGTCTCTTCTTTGGTCCCGTCTCTAGCTGAAGCGGCGGAAAGCATTGATCTCCTCCTGATCGATGTCGGTGAGGCTAAGGCGCCAGATGTTGAAGTTGTAGAAGTCAAGCTTGAGGAAGCATCGGATGGCGAAGCCAAGGTTGTGGATGGTGCTGTTGGTGTGGTTGTCGGATTGTTGTCTATCGTCGCGCCATCAGTCACTTCGTCGGTCGAACTTGAAGCTCTCGAGCCCAAGACGCCACCCAAAACTGCGCCGACCACCACGAGAAGGACTATCAGGGCCGCAGCCACAAGATACCGTTTCCGTCTCCAGAAAGCCTCCTTCTCCGAAGTCTGGTCGCTTTTCGTGGTCGGATCGAGGGACGCGGGTACATGTTGTGTCGCGACGACTTCTTTGTCGACATTTTCCTGATAGACTTGTGGCGCGTCGTCGCCGTGGCGGACGTGTATTTTGTCAACAACATCAGGGACGACGTGAAGACCGGCCGACTCGTCAATGGCTGAAGAGGGCCATCTCGCCTGCTCAGTAGGCGGCATGGGAGCAGGCCGTATCTGCAGATTCGAAATATGGTCTGGCAGAGCACATCAATAGAATAAGTTAAGAAAACCGAGACCGAGGAGAAAGGCGCTCTCCCAGAAAAATAATACCACTACAGACGAGGACGCGCCCCTGAAATGCAAGTCCGAAACAAGCCCCCAACTTGTGAAATGATCAACATGGCCAATGTAAGCGTCAGATGATTCAATTACCAGTGATTCAAGAAATAAGAGCGCCACAATTTGGGGGGCGACGTCGCAGAAGGAGTCGCATGCCTGGCGCCCTATTTCTAGATCTTGTTCGCTTATTGAGTGGCTTGTTAGGCAGGGGGTGTCATTTCGCCGATCACTGTATCCATGTGCACTTTACCATTACAGCCTCCCAGGGGGAATTCCAATGCGGCTCGCCAGTGGTTTGCATACAGTATGCTGAAACATGGTGGGTCTGCGCTTCAGCTCTCCGAATAGCAATCATATTTCGGTTGGACAAAAGCAGACAGCGATGGAGTGCTGCGAGGCATCAGCTTTGCGAGAAAGAATGTCGAAAAGCATACATACACGTTGCCCTTTTGTTCCACTACTTTCCGCAAAGAAGAGTTGTCATGAATAGAAAATGACACACCAAACTTGTCTAGGGAAGCTTTTAATATGCGCAGTCCAAATGACTTTCCATCACTTCAGTCGTCACCTCATTTCACCAAGGCTTCTAAGAATCTAGATTTTATCCGAATCCAGTTGGTCAATTTCCTTGTCTGATACACCAGGTCTACTCTAACGCACCAATGGAGACTGATACACAAACGTGACCGGCACGCGGTACAGGTCTTACGGTTACGAACTAGTCTAGGTGATTTCAAGACTACAAAATTCCATTTAGACTAATATTGGTACTTTGCCCCTCCAAAGTCGACTCACAGTTTGGGTTGGCAGTTTTGGCCTCATAGTAAGCGTCATTGTCGTATACGATCCTATGCGTAAATAGAATTGCAAGAGTCTTGAAATTAAGCTATCGTATCAGGTTTGAAAGCAGCAAAAGAAGCAATAAATCAGAGGGGTGTCGTGCGGAACAAAAAGGTGAACCTCGTACGCAGCGGACTCAGTAGCGCCATAAGGCGGCTGCCCATGGCCGAATCTTGCGCCATCGGGCGTCCGAGCTCCGACAGATGAACAGCATTGACAGCTAGCAAATCCTTGACCGGGAGAAGTTGGTCATTGGCACCACCTGCTGCTTTGCAATCCAGTAATTTCCGAGCGGTGTCTTCCATTGCTCGATAGGAAATACGTTCAGCTGCTTTCAAGAATTCATCGAGACTAGGATCGAATTGGCCTCTGGAGGACTCAGCTCTGAGCTTCCGAAATGTCTGCAGGAAGTATCCAAAGTTGCGGGCGGAAAGGGTGGCAGAAAGGCCGACAGGGCAGATTTGTCTGATGGAGGAACCGCCCGAAGACACGTAATCATCGACAGCTCTAATCTTTGCGCGCATGAGATGATTTGCGTAGATGATGACGTTGGCTCCTGCATCGTACAATACAATCTCATGTGTAGTTCCATAGGTTGTGGGAACGATGACCACTGCGCACAGTAGGCGGTCAGCAGAGAGATCATGAGAGCAAGTTATACTTGAGGTGAGACTTACAAGGAGTTCTCTTGTCCTTGATGCGGAATTGTTTAAGAAAATCCAAAACTTCGTTAGGCTCTTTGCTCTTGCTGTGGATCATGATGGCATCTGCGCCTGCGTCTCGATAGATAAATGCGCGCTCCAGAGCCTGGCGCAAGGCTTCTTGAACGGATGCTTTCTCAGCGACTGGATCTGACTTGATGACTTGGCGGCAAGTGAAGCTCTCAATGCGTGCGGTCACATACATGTGGCTCAAGCCATGGCGGTCCTTGGCACGTTTGAAGGCAGCCAACACGTTTGAAAATTCTTTTGGACCTGCTTGTCCCTGGTACACAAACATGTAAGTCTGAAGAGTTGCTCCGTGCTGAATGCAGTGTTGACAGACCTGAGACGCCGAAGAAGCAGCCAAAGAGTTGACTTTCTTTCCTGGCTCAAAAACTTCCTTGTCCTCGATGATAATCATAGAAACTCCCTTGGACGCGAGTGTAGTGACAAGACTGGGTATTTCCGTCACAGGCCCACCGCTATCAGCATCGAAAGCAGTGCAAAGGGCTCTTATTGATTCTGTATTTCTGCTTCCCTCCGCATCAAGGGAAATCAAATTAGCCCGTACAAGCGGAGTAATGAGCTCAGTGTCGGGCACGCCGAGTATAGTAGTCTGGGTTAGTCCGCTCACCCACTGACCGTGGAACTGGGATGAACCATCACTGCTGGTGATGGAACGAATGAGTTCAGTAGAAGAGGCGTCATGAGTCTCAAGTAAGCGGATTCGATTTCCGGATCGACGGAGACAATCGTTGATAGTGCAAGACATGATAGCTCTGAGAATGTGATAGCCTCAAAAGCCCCAAAAACTTTTAAGAACTGATCCTATGAAGTGATGAGTGGGATGGCAATGTGGATTGATGGTACTTGTTGACCTTGATTGAGAATAATTGTGATATATAGCAGGTTTTATACTCGAAATAAGGGCCAGGAGAAGGTTTAAACTGGCGGTTTTTTGAAAACCATCAAGAAATGTGACGTTCATGGATCTGTCTCCATTCCCACGGTTCTACCACAGTCGGGCTGAATCAATCCCCGAGAGATGGGGTCTTGTTATGAGATCGTCAGCGAGGATTGCCTTTTCAGCGATAGGGTATAACATATTGATGGTTGCACTGCACCGAATGATTGATTCTGCAGCATGGAAGCCGGCGTCAGTAATGCATGTGCATGCCGCCAAGCAACGCAATGTTGGGGGAAAGCTTATTGGTAGATCTTGCCGCTCCCTCAGGAGCCAGCCGAGAATTGATACTTGAGAAAATGCACATCTACAATACAGGCTGAACATAGAAATACGTTTTGTCCCATGTATATTCGCGGGGCTGTCCCGGGATATGGCATGGTCCACTCCGAACGGTACTATGCTATGCAATTGTCATCAAGGCACTTCCTTATCATTCGAGCAGGAAAACTCTCATTGATGATTCCACGTCCGATGGGCTAGGCTGGAATCGAGTTAGGTCTCCAGAAAACTGCAAAATAGGATGTCCCGCTTCGTACAACGCAGTGTTTCTCATGGGCGAAGAGGTCTCGTGATACAGGAAACTGGCCACTTATTCTTGATTGTCGGGGGTATGCACAGCATATCTCGGCAATTACCAAGAGCTTTATGTACTGAGTACAAGAGATGTAATTTCAAAGACTCCAGAGAGTTGCAGGGGTTGGAATGCGAGCTGAGAGCTGTTCTTCTCCATGTTCATTATCAACTCGATTTTTGGTTTATATTCGAGTGAGAGACTCGTAGCAAGTAACTGAGCCATATCCTTAGCAACTTGTACGTTATCCTAAATCAATTATTCAGCTCAAACTCACTCAGAGTTATTTTGGTCCGATTCAAACACTATGACCATGTCATTTGATCCAAGTGAATTCTTCGCCCAAGTCCTGCACCCAAACAGCATTGATGCTGTCTTTGGAGTGCCTGACTCAAGCCTCAGCGGGCTGCTTAGCTATTTTGCAGCTACAATGTCAGCCCCTCAACACATAGTAACGGCTAACGAGGGCGGCGCCATAGCTCTGGCCTGTGGCTATCACCTAGCTACTCGGAAGGTCGCCCTCTGTTACCTACAGAACTCTGGTCTATCCAATGCCTCCAGCCCTCTGCAACCTCTGGCGTCAAGTGCTGTGGCTGCCATACCCGTCCTTCTCATGGTCGGATGGCGTGGAAAGCCTGGCATCAAGGACGAGCCCCAGCATGCACTTATCGGGCCCCGTCTGCTAGAAAACCTCGATGCTAATAGGATTCCCTACGAGCATATTCCTGCTACCTTGGACGAGGCCAAAGCCGTGGTCGGCCGTCTTATTGCCAAAGCTTTGGCTGACAAGACACCTGTTGCCCTTGTTGTTCCCCCAGGAACCTTTACGCCGTTCAAGAGCGAAGAGCCACAGAAACTAGATGAGCTCCGAAGTCAACCGCTCATCGGCAAGGACTCAAACATGTGGCTAATGAAGTATCCACACGAGCCCCTGCAACTCACTCGAGAGTTGGTCGTTCGAAATGTCCTCGGGCGGCTGCAGAGCAAGGACGTTATGGTCTCATCGCTCGGGGGAACGAGCCGGGAGACATACATGGTACTTCATGAGGAGAAGAGACCAATCTCACGAGTATTCTTCGTCTTGGGGGCCATGGGACATGCATATGGTGTTGCGTGCGGCATTCGTCTGGGCCAGAGCCAGGCCCAAGCGCCCGTGGTCTACTGCGTCGACGGCGACGGATCGTTCCTCATGCACGCGGGAAACAATGCGGTACTCGCCGACGTGGGCCCTCCGGGCATGATACATGTCGTCGTCTACAATGGCGTGCACAGCTCCACTGGAGACCAACCCTTGTCCCTGAAGACCAAAGCATATCTGGACCTCGCCAGGGGTATGGCCTACACACACAACTTCATTGTGGATACGATGCAGGGTTTGGACACAGCGTTGGACTGGGCGGCTGCTGCTGCAACGGCTGGGCCCGCTGCGGGAAGCGCGGGAGACGCAGGGGTAAAGGTCCTAATAGTGGTTTTAGTAGGACCCGGGCAGTCTGCCAAACTGCCTCGACCAAGTGAGACGGCTGAAGAGTTGAAGGACATGTTCATGACGAGTCTGGAGTAGACTAGCTGTATGCAACCTTTTTGCACATTCTTGCACCTACGCACATCCATGCACATCTCTAGAACCCATTTGTTCGTGTGATAAGCTACAGTCCAACTTGAAAAGGGTTCCTCACGTTTCTTCTCCCACTCGAAGGGCAAATGTCCCCAATTGCTGCTGGTCATTGGCAAAAACCATGCCCCACTACGCATGCCGAATTTGCCGTGCTTGGTAATTTGACTAGACTTGTCTCCACCCGTGGAGTGCCTTTCTGGCATTGAATTTTCAAGCGCAGTAGGTAGGCGTTGACATCGTCGACCGATTGAAGGCATCTTTGGGTGGCACGGAAGGTCGATCCGTGAAGATGCCAAACACAAAACTGAGGCGTCAGGCCGCGCGTCTCGGCGACCACAAAGGGGTGCCAAGACAAACACTTCAAAGTTCTGAATGGGTTTCTATTGCATGTCGAGGTGGGTTGGGTTACTCCCACGCCAGGAATTGTCATGTAGAATCACATTAGTAATGCATGGTGATATCAAGACTTGGAAGAAACATTGTTTGGTTCGTATCGATAATCTGATGTTGTCCGATCGTGCAAAGATGTATCAGATACATTTACATATGCCGTGAGCTTATTGGCGCCAACTAGTAAGGGTTGGCTGCATTTGGTGATGTGTATCGCATAACGGGTCTGGTGTATGAGCAGTTGCAGGGTGCGTTGCCCAACACAGAAATCGCTCACGCGACGACAGTTAGGCTGTCGGGGATAGCCCTGTCCGTGGTTCGACAAGTGAGGAAAACAGTCACACGAGCGGCGTTCATGCGCGTAGATGATCATATCGGATGTTACCCTGCCAGCCTGCGGTCTTATGGCATCCTGTCTAATCGTGTTCTACATGGATACAACGGACGGCGTTGAGCCCGGAAAACGTCGACGGCTCGGAGCGGAAGCCGAAGAATAGAACGTTTAAGTACGAGGTGGCTGATGCGGACCGAGGGTCATTTCCCTGTCGCACTTCAATTGATCATCACAAACATCGTACGAACTTAGAAGTCATTCAGAATACATCATCTCAAAATGCCCGCACTTCAGAAAGGAGACAATTTCCCGTCCGGTGTGACGTTTGACTACGTGCCTTATACCAGCGATAAAGCCAGCATTAATACTTGTGGAGTTCCAATCAAGTATGATGCATCAAAAGGTACATATCGAACAAAGAACGTGCAATGCATAAAGCGGTAGCTGACGATGCCCATGCAGAGTTCGCTGACAAGAAAGTCATTCTTGTTTCGGTACCGGGTGCTTTCACAGGGACTTGTTCCGAGAAGCACTTGCCGGGATACATTGACAATCTTGCCAAGTTCAAGAGCAAGGGGGTTGATAAGATCGCTGTGATTGCGTACAACGATGCATATGTCATGAGTGCCTGGGGCAAGGCACAGGGCGTGCAGCACCATGATATTGTGAGTAGACATTGCACACGACTTCCACCTTGCGGCGTCAAGTGGCTTTCAGACCCCCCAATCATTACATACTTCCCTCCTAACACAAGCTTCTGATAGTTGTTCCTTTCCGACACGAACATTAAGTTCTCCACGGATCTTGGGTGGTTGAAGGGTGAGCGAACCGCCCGTTACGCCCTTGTCATCGACCACGGGAAAGTGGTGTACGCGGAAAAGGAGCCGGCTCGTGATGTTACCGTGTCATCGGCGAATGCAGTTCTGGCGCAGCCTGAGTGAAGGTTCATCTTCTTGGCGAACAAGTGGTTACCAGCCGCTTATCAATCCCAAAGCCATACCGCGTAGATTTGGGCAATCTGGACCGGTAATGTCAAGGCAGACTTAGTAATTGATTGACTCTTTCCACGCATTGTGGAGTCGATTCTCGCAGGAAGCCGTAGACGGAAGCATCGGGAAAGTGAATCGTCCGAGTGGTAGTAGTAGTGGCCACCGGCACTACCTATAGGCAAGCCACGTTTGCGACCGGAAATCTCGGCATCACGCCGACATTTAGACATTGCTAGGTCCATGACTAAGCAGACTCTCGGAGCTATGCCGGTGCTTCAGTGTTTGCTCCCGCCGACCGTCCGCCGATACATTTCCTCATGACAAGCACTCTCCGCTCTTCTCGAAACTATTCCGCCGAGAAAGCACACACTCAATTCCGGCGCTATCCAGCAGTCCAGAATGAGCACGGCTGAATCCACAATTCAGCCCAATGGCGGGCCAGGAGGCTCCCGCCCCGCCGAAACCACTCGCAAGACCATTGCCTGTGAGGCTTGTCGCAAGCAAAAGGTGCGCCGTTTGATGCATTCTAGTAGTGGTTGATACTCCAGTGCTGATTTGGTAACCGTTTTGTGTCCAGATACGCTGTGACATGAGCGATGCCAGGCCCCCCTGCGGGCGCTGCAAAAAGAAACGTCTTCCTTGCATTATGAATCGAAATCTGCATGTCTTGTTGGAGGATGACAAGTCGTGAGTGAGACGACTATCCTTTTCGTTCCTTGACAACGCCTTACACATCTCCTTTAGCTGGAAGCAGAGCATTGAACAAAAAATTCGAAACATCGAGGCCAGGTTTGACGCTCTCGCGGGTCCGTCCATTGTTGATCATGCCCCACGGAGACCGGAGAGCCCGTTGGTAGCGAGGGAGAAGCCGCACGGAACTCACGACTGCATAGCCTCATGCGCAGCTACAAATGAGGTAACCACCTGGAGAATCGCCGTAGACCTCGATTCGAGTCCGGGTAGTCTTCCGGTCCTGAGCCTTCACCCCGCCGGACCCACGCATCCAGCCACATCTACACAGACGAAAGCGCCTCTTGATATAGTTTCCCGCGGGATAGTCACACTCGAAAATGCACGGCAATACCAATCCACCTATCAAGACCGGCTCGATCATTTCCTGTACGGCGTTCTGGGGGATCATAGCACCAGCACATTCGAACAACTCCAACAAAAGTCACCCATCCTCAGCACGGTTATTTGTGCGGTTGGTGCCCTCCATCTGGCCTCTTCCGACTATGAAGCGCTACGCCAGGAGTTCATAGCTTTGAGCTCAGCCTTGGTATTCTCGAGGAGAAACACCGTTGACGATGTCCGGGCGCTCTGCATAGGTGCTTTCTGGATTAGCGACTTATCATCATCACTCGTTTCCATCGCGGTGCGGATCGCCACCGAGCTACATCTCAGCAGAAGCTTCTCAAAAGCCCTCCAGGGTGATCGTGAGAGCTATCTACGCGCCCGACTGCATTACTTGGTCTACGCCTGTGACCATCATCTTTCGACACCACACGGTCGACCTCCCCTTACTCGAGAATGCGAGGCGGTCAAGAACGTGCGCGGTTTCTTGAACTGCAAGCATGCCGATAACGACGACGCACGGCTAGTGAGCCACGTGTTGCGTTGGAGGGTTTGGACCGAAATCTTTGACACCTTGGGATCGAACGTTGATCGGCCGCTTTCCGACACCGAGATGCCGCTCGTAAGGCGTTTCAGCAACACGCTGGACAGCCTCCGAGCAGAATGGGCTGACAAGCTCGATCCGGATACCCACGTAGGCAACTACCCTTGGAAGGGCGTTGGAATGCAGCATCACTTCGCCAAGCTATACCTCTACTCCCATGTTTTTCGAGGGCATGGGTCTGGCGAGGCACAGAGCAGAGGCTGCAGCATGGAGATCGAGGTGTATGAAATGACTAGTTCAGCCGTGCTGTCTGCCATGTGTATCTTGCGGACCGTGACGTCAGATACGGAGATGCAGTCCTTCCTCAACGGTCTGCCGACATACTTCCACGTCATGATTGCTTTCGCCGTTGTATTTCTGCTGAAGGTTTCAACAAGGTTCTCCAGCTTTGCCGAAATCGACACGCACGAAGTAAAGAGCCTGCTGACGAATTTGACGACGGTGCTGCAGAACATTTCAAGAACAATGCACCCCCAGCATCTCCTGGTCAACATAACAGAATGTGCGAGGGATGCCCTGGAGCGAAGCTATGCGGCGGCTGTTCCCGGGGCAGCTGATGGCCTCGGCCCCCTCAACCACGTCCAACACAACGAGGAAGGGAGCGATTGCGACATGGTTGCATTTGGGACCGTCGACCAATTCTTTAACGAGTACGATTTTCTTGTAGACAATTTCCAGCTACCTCAGAGCCCATCCCTCGACCCTGGCCGTCGCTAGAACAAATGGGGTAACGCCGCACGCACGCACGTCGTTTCTGGGACGTTCCAAGACGGCTAAATAGGTCAATCCTAACTACTATACCCACTTCAGTTCCGCGGCTAAATTCATTGCATGGTTGTGCTGTCTGGGGAGCTGCCGCGTGCATGGTGTACCCACGTCGGAGACGCGCCGACCGCCTAGAGTATGTCGGTAGTTCCACCTCGGGGAACGCCGTCTTGACCGAAGCCGGCTCGGAGAACACGCCGTATAATGAACCAAGTTGGGGCCTACCCAGTACTCGCCACGCCCGAACCTAGGGGTCTTCCATCTCTGCAGCGCATTTGTTTCGGAGAGATGCCGACCGTGGGCGAGAATATCAAGTCAGAGTGTACCGGCCAATTTCGGTGTCCTACAGACCAGAGGACGGGGGCAATACCCACGTATTCGCACAGAGATCTGACCGACACCAACTACCAGCCGATGAATACATAATTCAATCATCTCCTAGACCTTTATATACCCAAACATTCCTTGGTTCCTTTGCGTCTTCCTCGATCGGTGCTTTCTGTTAGTTGTTAGTCACGGAGTCCTATTTCAAACCTCCAAAGAATCTCCGTGTGCAAATATGGCACATCGAGTGTTGGAAAATAAGTGCTCTCCTGATCCGGGCCATCTTGTGACAGATCCGCTAGGCGCTTCTGACGCAGAAAAAAACATTACAGGGCCGGCGGAGAAAATGCCAGAAGAAAAGGAGGCAAACCCTGTTCCGCCATTTTCCGTCTTCTCGAATCTACAAAAGAAGTTTATTGTTTCTATTGTCGCTTTAAAAACATTGCTTCCTCCCCTGACAGCCAGTATATTCTACCCAGTCATTACGCTGCTGGCAAGAGAGCTGAACGTATCTGTCACCGATATCAACCTCACAATCACGATATATCTGGTAGGTGGCTGCAACAATCAAAACCTTTCCTCCCTGATTTCAACTTTTGCACATCACAGAGTCGGCTTAACACGCATTCCATGCTTAGATAATCCAAGGCATTGCTCCATCGTTCGTGGGCAACCTGTCCGATGAAGCTGGCAGAAGGCCTGCCCTTTTGATTGCACTCGTCATCTACATCTGTGGATGTGTTGGGGCGGCGATTAGAGGCAATTACGGGTTACTCTTCGCCATGCGTTGCCTCCAGAGTGCAGGAAGCAGCGGCACCATCGCCTTGTCTCTGGCAACGGTGTCTGACATTGTGACATCGGCGGAACGAGGACGCTACACATCTTTCGTACAGATGGGGTGGATGCTAGGTCCGTCTTTGGGGCCGGTAAGATTAATAGCCACGTTGCCGCTGGGCATTAGCTTCCATGCTTACTGAAAGATTGCTGCATGCATAGGTCATTGGTGGCTTGATCAGTCGTTATCTCAACTGGCACGCTATTTTCTGGTTCCTCGCCATTTACGCGGCGGCTGTGTGGTTAGTCTCCCTCATGTTTCTACCAGAGACAAGCCGACATATTGTTGGAAATGGCTCAATTCCACCGCCTCGGTGGAATATCACGGCTTTTGCGTATTTCCGATCACGGTTTGTGGCCCGCAAAGGAACGGCAGCTACCATTGAGCCATCTCAAAGCTCTTCTTCAGGAAAATCAGCCATCAACCCAATGCGGTCGCTGAAGCTGTTTCGTGATCGGGAAACCTGCATCCTCTTGATTTACAGTGGCCTCGTTTACGCAAGCTCCTACATGATCTTATCTACCTTTTCCGACCAGTTAGAAGAGATTTACGGCTTCGATACTCTGCGAATCAGTCTCTGCTACCTGGCTTCTGGGTTTGGTACAGTTACGTCAGTTCTGTTGACAGGGCGGATCCTGGACTGGAACTTCCGCCGCCACGCGAGGCTCGTCGGCCTGGAAATCTCCAAGCAAAAGCAGCAGGATTTATCGGGCTTCCCAATCGAGGTCGCCCGCCTGCAAAGCAGCGTTCCAGCCCTCATGTTAGCCAGCGTGGGGTTGATTTGCTACGGCTGGACGCTGCAAAAAAGGGTACACCTGGCTGCACCCTTGGTTTTTCTATTTCTGCAGTCCTTCGGAAGCGCGAGCGCATTCTCCGGGCTGAACAATCTGATCATGGATCTCAACCGGGAGAGACCAGGAGTTGCTTCAGCAGCCATGAACCTGACGCGCTGCTGGCTAGGCGCTGGCGGTACAGCATTTGCAAGTCCGTTGGTCCAAGCAGGCGGCGTCGGGTGGCTGGGAGTCGTCATTCCTGGTATTTGGCTTCTATTCAGTCCGATCATCGTGGCAGTAATTAAATGCGGCCCACGATGGAGAAAAGAGAAACGACTCAAGCGGTTGGAGGACAGTACTCCGGCGCCCGCCGAAAGCTCTAAAAACTAGTTTACAATTAACCAGTGCATTTGGATATAAGGCTCCATTACCAAAGGGCTTGGTGTTAGACCAGAGGCAGTACGCGCCGGAGAAGCCTTCCCAACGCTCTGCAGCCTACTCAAATAGTAGAGATGACACCTCTAATGCATTGCCTAGGATTCGGAGGTACGAAATCAGCACCTTCAAGAAGAAAATTCGGGAACGAATCACTTGCTCTTTCACGCCGAATTGAGATATTTAGGCTCGCGAATATAGATTTACAGGCTGTGTTACGCAAGAGCTGAAGAGCATGAGGTGTTCAAGGCTCGATGGCAATATCAAAGGGTATGAAGTTGACACTGATATAGGCTCTAATGGGCATTGAGGACAAGGTACTACCAACAGGTGATACAACCAAGTCCAGCTTATGCCCGCACAAATTTGTAGAATGGTGCGTTGCAAGCGCTATTTATGAAGTCTAAAACTAAGCAGCTATTAAATTAGGACGAATCGGAAGAGTGTGTAGAGCAAAATCTTTTCCGGAATTCGGACCCCAAACTCATCCCTCCCTAAAGTGGTTACGGGCAAGCAGCAGTTTCGCCACTTTGATTCAGACTAGTGATGTTGCCTGCAGTAGAGTTGAAGTCAGACCGCATTTGGTGACCTGGGAGCCATAGCTAGAGGAATATTGGTCCGGTAGGTAAGTTGACGTACGATGATGGTCCAATCTTAGTGTCATCATTAAATCACATTGCTTGGTTAAGCGCTGCGGACGATCGGCCTTGTCCCTTTTCCGTCTTGCCGGGGCTTCAGCTTTGCCTCGGCCCCGTCATGAATAGCGCTTAGCATGTAAGTAAGACACGGTTCGATGTGCCGAAAGATGAGGGGTAACTGAATGACACTAAATATGGGGATCGCCGCCCAAAGTTACCGACACCATGCTCGGCTCCATCTTCCATTCATCGCTGCTAGCAATAGCATTCAGTCCCAAGAAAACGCGGCAGGTATATTTCTCATTTATCCCAAGATGACAGGAATCAATGGCAAAAAGGACAGTAATGGAAACGAAGCCCTTGGTGATATAGCCATGGGCTCACGAGAGAGCATCATGACGATCCCTTCCTTCCACGACCCGCAGGAGGAACGAACTTATCTGAAAGGAAGGCTTGCACTCGCCTTCCGTATCTTCGCTCAAAAAGGCTTTGACGAAGGGTAATTGCTCTCAATCCCCCCAATTCCCGCTTGTTTTGCCAATCTCACTCACGTCTTCCAGTGTAGCCGGTCATATTACTGTTAGGGTGGGTCACTGCAAGAGGCCCAGATCATGCATCACTTGACGTATGCTGACAAAATTGCAAGGACCCTATAGAGCCCTCCACATTCTGGGTTAATCCTTTCGGGGTTGCGTGGCCTGCCATGAAGACTTCAGACCTAATCCGCGTGAACGGTGAGGGCAAAGTCGTTGAGGGCGGCCCCGTAAAGCTTTTAAATCGTGCGGGTTAGTTTGTGTACGGCCAGAAGCTGTAACGAGCTCATTCTGGGCTGCTCATCGCTCCTCAACCTATCTTACTAACCATATTGAAGCATATTTGATTCACCATGCAGTTCATCAAGCACGCCCGGACGTCAATTGTGTCGCACATTCTCATGCGATCCATGGACGCGCCTTCTCCACCCTCGATCGCCCTCTCGATACAATTACACAAGACTCCTGCGCATTTTATAATGATATCGCATATTACAAGTCATTTGGTGGTGTAGTTCTGGACAGCCAGGAGGGTGAGACGATTGCAAAAGCTCTAGGCAACAAAAAGGCTGCCATCTTGGCCAATCATGGGTTGTTGACCTGCGGGGAAACCATAGAGAGTACCGTGTTTTGGTTTATGAGCCTCGAGACTTGTTGTCGAGTCCAGCTACTTGCTGACGCCGCCGCCGCTGGCCGAGGGGGAACAGTCACGATAAATGATGCAGAGGCAGATATTACTTACAAGACAGTGGGTACCGAACTTGCTGGATGGTTTTCAGCAAAACCAACCTTCTTCATGATGGAGAAGGAAAGTAAGGGAGAACATTTGGAGTGAGGGCTTACGAGCGCCAGGTTTTTCTTCGCGCCAATAAAGTTTCTCTCTCTTTTTTCATGAGATAGTCTTGCTAAATTCACGGAGCTTTTGACGGCAATTTATCAAGACGGTATTCACTCCAGCTCTGTCAGCCAAGCGGATCATGGCAGGCTCTTTAGCTATCTTGGAGACAGTGCTAGTGCAACGAAATAAAAGTTTCGAGATCACCCTGATTCAAAAACTATTGGCGTCAGCGTGGAATTGAACTAGTTAGTCCGTGATTATCCTCGGACTTGTTTGGCGTTCAATAGACTTTGGTCACATTATTATCTACAGACGCGACTACAGTCCCGGTTATAAAATTATCACTAAGCTTGTGGAATCATCAACACAGGGTGTGCGACCCATCCTATTCCCCAGCATTGCACATGCACTGTTAACCCCGGTACATCTTCACCACAGCCTTTTCGTTTTCTGATCGGGACACAAATCTCCGGAGATCGGTTGTCAGTCTCAAGTGGACGACAATAACTCATTCGATTTGGCCACGCCTGATCACATGCAATCGCAACTCCTCAACCAAAGCACTTAGGAAACTTGAATGCAGAAATATGCATAGCAAGTTGCTTCGCCAATGTGATGCTTTATTGTGAAATAGGTGCAATTACAAAGGGTCAATATCAAACTAGAATGATAACAAGACTTCTATCATAAATTTGGTAGTTCAAAGCCAGCAATATATATTGATTGGTGAGATAAAGACAACAAGCCCTTCCCAGAACAGGACCACTGTATGGGCGTAAAAGGTATAGGAACACTTCTGCCATAAAGCCCCCTTGTAGAGGTGAAGAAAGGTTTCAGACACGTTCCAAATGGTACGCTTCAATTTAAGAATTGGATACATGAAAACGAATATATACTAGTTCTCGAACTTCTTATATACTTGGAGTCTCTCGAGTAGATCCACTTCTGGCTTCCATGGCAGACAAAAGTAAACTGGCCCTCCTTAATATCCAATAAATACAAGAACTAATGCATTAGATTACACCCTGAGTCTTATCTTGACCACTTTCAAAGTGTTTGTTGTTGCCCTCACCGAAACTTACAAAGTTCGGTCATGTGTCGAAAACAATCCATGTTAGAGAGCTTTGAAAAGGTTTCTTGGATAGTTCAAAGTCCCACCATATAAGTTAGTTAGATACTAAAACAGCAATGTTAGAAGTAATTCTTCTCCAGGAGGTTACAGCGCGCCCTTTTGAGGGCTGCTTATGGTATATGTGGAAGTACTCACCGAGCCACAGCAGGGCCAGGCATCCGGTAAGTCGGGTTAGTGTTGTCGTTATAGATATTGTAGACAACACCTGGGTGGTTGGCAGTGTATAACTCTGCGGCACGGACACCAGTGGGCTTAGCATTGCCAGAACCAGTGATCTTAAGGTTGATGCATTGAGGGTAAAATTGAGCACCGCCCTGTTGACCAGCGGAGTGAAGGGCCAGAATCTCGTGGCGGAGAACGTAGTTTCCAGGGGCAACATTGGCGGGAATTCTAACTTTCCACTTCAAGCCATTGGAGATCAAGTCATCTGGGGCCCACTGCAGCAAAGGCATATATTAGCGAATTTCGGTCGATAAGGTGCCGCAGGGAAAGGGGAGAAATACCCGTCCAGGAGTTCCGTTTCCGGCACCACGAGCGATCTGTCCCTTCTCGGCGATCTTGAAAAACCGTAGGGAATCCTTATTCGCGGTGGTGCATTCGCCATTGCAAGGAGCAAGGTAGTCAAAGATAGGGCCCTTGTGGGACTCTGGCCAGGTACTGTCATATATTAGTTAATTATCACCATGGTTCCGCGTGGGCTCACCAACTTCCAGGTGAGAGTCAACTCTTGACCCGCAGCAACAGTGGCGTAGA
Organism: Paramyrothecium roridum; assembly: GCA_003012165.1. Taxonomy (NCBI): domain Eukaryota; kingdom Fungi; phylum Ascomycota; class Sordariomycetes; order Hypocreales; family Stachybotryaceae; genus Paramyrothecium; species Paramyrothecium roridum. The sequence goes on from PXOD01000341.1 coordinate 204,289, forward strand.
GCTTAGCGTTGGAGGAGCCTCGGTGGCAGGCGATTTCAGAGCCCCTCAGGGCGTCAGGAGCGACAAAACCGAGGTCGGTTGCCTGGTAAGGCCACGCCACACTGCCCTAGATTGACTGTCAGCTTGCGTGCATGTGGTGAACAAATCATGTCAGTTATTGGATGATCATACCTGATCAGGCTGCCAAGGGTAGATAGAAGGGTTGTAACCCTTATACGTCTTCCCACCAGCAACGACGCTAGCCACGTAACCGTGGGCAGAGACAGCCGTGGCGGCAAGGAGAGCTTTGAGGATGATTGAGTGGAACATTGTTTGAGAGAAACCTTGGGGAGAAGTGAGTCTTATTGATTTGGTTGCCAGGTAACAGTGTTGAGATCGTAAGACAAAAAGTTGCTGCGGACGACTGGACGTGAAGCCTTTATACTCCCTGTGGGCTCAACGACTCTGGACTTCCAAGTCCGGTAGTTGGCTCCGGAGAAGCTACTCTCCGGGAAACTTTGGATTTCTCCCGGTAGGTGTCAGTTCCTAACCCATTTCACTGGTCCGAACTTGATCATTTCTGGTTGTTCTAGATTACGGTCCTAACAAGGCCAATACGGAAGTATGTACGGAACGACTTCTCCGGAAGACTAGCCTCTTATTAGAGACAGGTCAGTCGCACACCCCACTTGCTACTACCGCCTGAAACTGTACCTTTTGATTGTAGTTCAGCAAAAGAATAACTTATGCGTTTGTGCAAAAATTCTCGATGAGATGAATCCTTAGCTGATCTGTGCTGAACAATCCAGGAGTTTGAGCCATCAATTCCATCCTGCGCCTTGCTCATCCACTTTGAAGGGCCCTTGCCTCACATCTTGACCGCTGGCGTAGGAAAACAGCAGGTGGACCCAAAAGAGTCAAAATTGCGTACGCTGGCACAAAAAGACAGACGATAAGATCTACAGTTCTCGTAGGAAATTTGTGGGACAAGCGTGTAGTGTGATGCTGGCAAACCCGCACGAAACCCTCATGCATATGAAGTCTTCTAAAAGAATACTTTATTTAGGATCGTGCATGATTAGATTTTATGCAATGTCCCCTCGTCCTTGGCGCCGCTCACTCAGCGTTAGACCTCCTGACAGGGATTACATCCCCCGTCAGCTAAAGGAAAAACCAACACAAACAGCCGAACTCCATTTAATTTATTTTCGGTTCGACCGAATTTTAGTGAAACCCAATCTCCGTTAGCCGAACTGTCAACCTCGTGTTTAAATATCGCTTTCTTCGGAGGGTGTGTACATAGCGAGTTCCTGAAGACCAGTCTGCCCGGAAGCATCTCCGGTCTCAAAATTGACCTAGCATCGACCAGGCTTTCGCAGCGCTAGAGTTAGGGATGTTCCAGAACAATTCTAGTACTTCCACTGCGAAATGCTGGCATCACCGCGTACTATGGCCAATGAGGTTGGATTAATTAGTGCGGCTCGGGCCTCGTGGGCTTGTGGAAGTGAAGTGAAATTTACCCGAACCCAACGTAAATCGTCCCAGTAATTCGCTCTCCCTTATCGATTGTCTTTATTTTATAGGAGAACATGTAGTTTGGCCAGCAAGTTCTCCACCAGACGCTTAGCCTGGGCGCCCGAATACCATGGCTGGCTACCCTATATGTCCTTCAACGTTTTGCCAAGGACATCAAAATTCATTCTTCTTAAACATCGGCCTTTTTCATTTCAATCTTTGGCAGTGCCATTATATTCTGCAGCTTTTCTCGGTGGGTTCACAAGACATCTTGCCGCGCATGACGACATATACAACGTAACTTCGTCAAGTATAAACCAATACTTGTAAGGCCCTGATCTTTTTTAGGCTTATACTAACTCTACTATCTAAGAAAGTGATATTTTTTCTATATAATAACTATAAAGTACTATCTAGATCTATATTAATTTAATTATATAAGCTAAGATACTAAGATACTTACTACCTACTATTTTCCTATTATAAGGGGTATATTAGATCCTTAATATAATATTCTTATAATAATTATTTATTATTTAATTTATTAGTATATTTAATTATTATAGCTCCTAAATAAAAATATAAAATATAGGCCCTATTATTATAAATAG
>PXOD01000342.1:0-39158 GCA_003012165.1 Paramyrothecium roridum
AAAAAAAAAAAAAAAAAACAGTGCACCTGGGTTTTGTTTCCAACATGGGGTCGGTGCTTACTGTCTCCCAATCCAGCTCATTCCAACCCAATCCCACGTCTGCTTCACGTTTCATGAGGTGGAAAGCGTTTTTCCCAGCTAGGCGGTAGGGCCGGGCCAATGCCGGGTACCTTCCCACAAAAGCATGGTCTGGTGCGGCTGGCGGTGATCACGACCAGGGCCCCTGTCCTCAGCTGCTCGGCGCAAACGGGGGCCGGATCCCTTTCCTTGGGCCAATGCCAGATGCGGGATCTCGATGCTCCCTTTGCAGCCCGCATTTGCAACGGTGCGAGTTGTCAGGTAACTAACTTGGCCCTCGCGGAGGGGGGTGGGACGTGCAAGCTGCGCCAGCCAACGGTAATAAAAAAAGCCTGTCGTTCATCTCTTGGCACCTTGCTGCACCCTTTCCAGTCCAGTCCGACAGGGCGGACTGGTCGCCCCGAGTGTTGAGGTAACGTGGACCCAACTACCTCATTAGCGGAATTCATGATCGACCGCGGAGTTGGGCCCGCTCCAACGAGCCCTGCCCACGGCTTGCTTGCTGCACTTTCCCAGTCGTGGCTGATGCTGAGCTGGTTTCGGCCAGCCCAGCCCGATCCCAGCTCAACCCAAAGCCATGTGAGACGAATCGGCCAACATGGACGCAATCGCTCGAGCTGCGGATACACGGCCAGGGTATGGGCAGGGCAGGGCAGAGGCATGGAAGAGGAGACGAGCGCAAGATGTAATGGTCCCCAAGATCCTACCCGGACCCGATACGCGATTAGCACAATGTCCCAGGGACATGGGAAGGCCATGCGTGTTTGTGCAAATCCTCCAAAATGCTCGTAACTGTGTGGCACACCAACGTTTGCTCGTGACAAGCGGCGCATGCTAGGCGAGACAGCGAGCGTCACTTCCATTTCCTCCCCTTCCCTTTCCTTCAAGGAGGAACTTGCGTTTGCACACTTCGGCGGTCGCCCGCTTCCATATGCCACTAAGCCTGTCGACGTCACCAAAAAAGGTGCATGCATGTTTCCTCGAAACAAGGCCGCGCGCATCTGTGTGTCCGTGTATGCGATGAAAGGCACTTAAGAGTACTGTACCGTACATGATCGGCCATACAACTAAGTACCTTATTGCTTGGCCTGAAGATCCCGAGCTGCCCTGTCCGGAGCGTCCACTTCCCGACGCTAGTCGCGACCGTTTTGGAGCCCTCATTTACTACTCACCGTCTGGATGGCTTCGCTTCATCCACAAATGTGCCCTGACATCCATGTCAGCCGACCCACGACATGGGTAGCGAGCAGAACACGATGTGGAATTGAAGCCGCCAGATCGGTTGACCACCCCGAGGACTGCACAGGGGCCCCCGGGGAACAAAGCCAGGTTGCTGGCCTCAGCTATCCGCGCCTCTGGTGCACATGCTTGTAAGAAACCGTTGTGATGGATCCTCACCACAAGCTTCGGGCTCGAACACTGGTAGCGTACGCCCTCCCCCACTTTTCCCCGTGCCACCCCATGTCTCTCAATATCCTACAGACTCCCTCCAGGCCGATAACATTCGGGGTGGGTCCTCACCGTTTGGGGGGCACTAGTCGGGGCTTGCCAAACCCGTAGAACAAGCACTTCCGTTGTGGTGACACAGCGCTAATGCCATAGATTTCCGGGACACCGTCACACATGCATCGAGCGCAGAGCTTGTATCAGTAATCAGTAAATGGCTGATGAGAGGAAATATCGATGCCTGTCGCAGGAATGCCATCATGATGGGGAAGCCGTAAGCTAAGCATCCTTGCTTTTTTCTCTTGTCTTTATTTCTTTTCTTCCCCCCCTCTAAATATCTGGCGTCTGGCTTTAACTGCTTCCAGTCACGAGAGAATTGTAGCACATCACAGCGAGGTCGTAGAAATTGGATTGTCGCACTGCGCACCGCGTTTGTGTGAGCGCTGCTTTCTCGGAGGAGTGGCGTGCCATCGTCACCCCTGTGGACATAATCCATCCGCTTGCGTGACCTGTTGACTCTCGTCCATCGACCGCGACGTTGCCGGTCCCGTAAATCGCGCGGCTTCGTGAAGAATAGCATGCCTCAAGCACGCCCTGCAACCACATACCTTTCTTCCCTGGCCGAGTTGAGCTGCCGAACAAGCTCGCTGTACTTGTCATAACGTTTTCGCTTTGGCTCGAGTAGAGGGTGGCTGTTGATTGAGAATCCTGTTGTCGTTTGGCAGCCTGGTTCGGCTGTGGCTGTGGCATTAGCTCGGACTCTTGATCTCTTTTCTGGCTGCTGTAACGGGCAAGGGGCCGCTGAATTGAAGATCATTACTGCGTTGACGGCATTTGGTTTGAAGGAGATTGACCGACAGCTTGGAGCTGGGGCAGATCGGGCTTACTGCACCGTTGGGAGATTCAGGGCTGGAGCCCAGGAGATGGGGTAGGCGAGAAAGAAAAGCAGGACGAGACCCTTGCGTTGATCCGCGCCTTCCCCTCCTTCCCCACCCCTCCCCCCAATCCCCTTTGCATCGCATTTTCCTTTTCGAAAGCTTTGTGGTTATCGTACAGCACCTCACATGGAGAACTAAGGCAAGGTACGAAGGCATGACCCGTGTCAACATCGTCATCTAGAAGGCCGACCCAGCGGGCGTTACAGCATGCGTCGCTGTGGTTATGATAAGCCGTTATAGGATAGACTCGCACCAGCTCGCTCACTTTCGGCCGAGAACACATCGTGTCGTTTGATGCAGGCCTCGAACCCCTTCATGCCGTCCGAACGATTCCTGGGCCATGGCCCATCTGTCTTGCCAAACTCTTACTCAACAAGCCGCCCATTAGTGATCACAGAACACAAGCATGCCATGTTCATTCCGTCGATGTTCTCGCTTAGGGCCCAAGAGCTGGACATCCCAGTCTTGCTGAACGCACCCCTGCCCCCCCCCCCCCCCCCGAAAGGAGTAATCCTGGCTACGACCCTGGCCTGGGTCTTACCTGGCTATGGTACTTGAGATTGGCCCATGTCTAGGTGGCAGGCCAGGTATCGACACCCCGGCGGCCGAAATTTTTCGGGCGACGCTCAATGACCGATGGATGGAAGATACCGTACCTACATCTACCTTACGTCGTAAGTAGGAAACGAGGCACAGTTCTTACCCCCCCCCCCCCTTGTTCCCACCTCCCGTTGACGGCTTCCCTATGCGTCATCATCAACCGTGGCCCATGCAGCACCCGGGGGCGTCCCAACGGCTTCCAACGCCAAGGGAACGGGTACGGTTCCTTAGGCACACGCTACCGCACATCCTCTTGGTTGCTTAGGTTCTGCGCCAGCCCCGAAACCACCACTCAAGCACGGCACTAGAGTCGGTCGATCTGCGCATCACTGTGCTAGAGGCAGGCTTGGACCCAGTCCGACGCTTCTCGGCGACCCATCCTCCCGGCCGTTTGCTGTCCGAAATGCAGGCAAGGAACATGACAATCCATGGCCTCCCCCATTCACCCGCCCCAACACGCATCCACTTCCGCAGCCTAGCCCAGGTAGCTTGCCGAAATAATGTTGCACCCATCTCGCTCTGTGCCTCCATGCCAAGCCTCCCGTCCTTTTGGTAACCACGCCGGCCGGCTTGGTGCCATCGCTGCACAAACCCCGATTATGTTCGGCGGTTATATCGTGTCTTGACCACACACAGGCGGACGACGCGGACACTGTGCCGCACACGACTGTCTAGCCTTTGCCAAACGCCGCCTTAACGAACCCGGCGATCTGGGTTCATCGGTCCTCGCTTATCGCTGTCCGGGGCATCCCTGCGGTTATGCGCACATCCCTGAGGCCAGGTCTCTATGGACACCCCGGGCCTGTAACCTCACCCTTGACCCTGGCAGTCTTCTTCTCCACATCTTAACAACTCATAAGTCATCACCCGTAACTAGGTCTCACCTAAACCATGAAAAGTACGCATTTTCAGCTTTGCCCTTCAAATCTAAGTGGGGGAAGAGAGGTATGAAGAAGAAGACAAAGTCTTTCGACGTCCAATACACAGACCACTGCCCGAAAGCAAAGCTTCAACAAGTGGACCCGTCGGCAGTTGGTTGGGCACAGTGTGTGCTTTTCCGTTTCCGGCGTTCCTTGACCTCTAACCGTCACTCGCACCATTTGGCGTGAATAGGCAGACACCCAACGGTCAACCGATGATTTGACATTCCTCTGACAATGCAATTCGGCTTTGTGCCACAACCGCATCCGCTACACCCTTTCTGCCTTGGTGCAAAGAGGGGAGCCTAGCGAGATGAGCCCGTCTTTCTTGTTAGCTCTTCCTATCACGACCCGCCGTAGTGTAGCACCTCGTATGAATCATCCTAAATGCCCGAGATTTCAAAAGCCAGCAGTCAACTCAGAGATGAGACTTGTTGATCATGCTATCCGGACTTGTAGCGACGGGGAAAGTAGCGACGTTCGTACTCACCCGCTTCCGTGTCAGCCTTGGCCAACACTGCTGCTCCACGATGTTAAACTCGCCCGAAACTCAATCCTTTCGCCATCTCCGCGTACCTCAACAAACAGACTTCTTCCTGCCACGCCACGCCCAGGGCACTCGCCGATGCTTCCCTAGTTCAACGCCACCAGGGCGGGATGGATGAACAGGCACGAGTACTTCCGCAACCGTCTTGTCTGAAATTGTCTAAACCATCTAAGTCGCCGCAGAACCGAACTACGACTTGCGCTTATGACAAATCTGGTAGCTTTGCTTCGGGGCGGCATAAGGAAAACAAAAATGTAGAACGCCAGGACATTCCAAACCAGAAAATCAACAACTGAAGCGAGGATTCCTCTGACATGCCGATTCCATGGCAATGCTATGTGGAGGCTAGCGTACAAGAGTAGCGTAAGCATAACTTGCAATGCGATCATGTTCTGGTCTACTGGTACCAGACCTCTAAGCCCGTGTACTATGGCACATGTTCGCCTATTTTCAAAGTCTTGTTAGCAAAGTTGGTTTGGCCTCTGAGAGTACCCGAAGCTAATCCCAAGCTCAAGGTTTGGCTCAAACTTCAGGAGTTTGTCTGAGCTGCTGTGAATCGGGCATGGCTGCAGTCGCCATGCCTCAACACTGCCATGCAACTACCAGGTCTCAGCAATTGCTGGTGATTGTGATGAATTCTTCGATGGTTGGGGGAGTCTCTGCCCTGCATTCTGCTGGTTTTGTGATGTAGGATTTGGCATTATCCCCGTGCATTGGCTTGAGAGATTTGTTTTATTTTTTAGGTATTGACCTCCTTTGAGACGTGTTACCATCAATGCGCTTGAGGAGTACTTTGAATAGTTCCCAGTGATGCACGTTGACTTCACAAGCCAGTGTCTCCAACAAATTGTATTCGTTGCGCACTATTCTCGCCGCTTCAAGGCGCTGTCAAAGTCAGTGCCATCTAGCCTACCCTATTGCGCTTCCGATTGTCGTTCGGAACCTCGAACCACATTTTGGGTGCTCTACACGGTGGCATTCTTTGGAAAACACTTTAAGGCCATTCACAGGCCTGAATCCGATCAAAATACATAAACATAGATTGGAAGAGTTCCGCAGGGTTTGGCATGAGTTTGAAGAACTAGTCGTAAGTGATTTTCCTAAAACAACATGCTACACAATCATACAAACCCGCCTGTCTCATTGATCAAAGCACCAGGCAGAGTAGATAAGCTACTAGGAGGGCCAGTGCCGAGGCTTTATCGCAGGCGAATAACAATATTCCCAGCCATTGAAGTACACATCCTGCCACGCCAAGCCAATGCAAAGAGGCAAGAAAGTCCGACATTTTAACTTAGGCTCATTGACCTGCTGCCCCCCCCCCCCCTGGCTCTGAAACAGCAGATAAGGACGGGGTGACCATGGATTCCTGGCAAATCGTGTCAACCAAGCCATCCGAAACGTGGCGAGCTTACATCCAGCCAGGTGTAGACAGTGGAAGTCATGGAGTTATCAAGAGGCGCGGCTGTATGGCCACTGCTGAAAATCGGCGGCTGGGCCTTTATTTCAGGCTATGTTGGTATCTTTGGCAGAGGCCGCAAAGGGCTCATTTGTGGAGGCGAATTCGTACGTATCGGCTCAGTCGGTTCCATGTGTAGAGCTATTTGCCCTTCTAGATTGTCAGCCTGGGCAATATAGTTGGATGCATGCTATATGTCACCCCTCACAATGGGTTGATCCAATGACGCTGAACAACTTACTTTCTCGAGGATCGATGCCAGTACTCTCATCCTGCCTGCCGAGGCACGCTGTTAGACCATCGCGATCATTCGTATTCTCAACATGTGCTGGGGCCAGGGTCATTGTGCATCCGTCAGAGCATGTCTGACTGGCGAGCAACAACCGCGCCTGTACGAATGAAGGCCAGGTTCGAAAATGAAAACGAAAACAAGCAAAAGGTGAGTCTTTAGGGTCTGAAAGATGCCAGTCGAAATAAGCCGCGGTTTCTGGAGATTCGAGTAGACCGACGGATTGTACTGTGCTACCAAGAGAAGCAGTCAGTATCCGAGGACAAGGAGATTCATTTAGAGCACCTTACAAAATTGACTCTTTCTCATTCTCATTCAAAGTGGCGGTTCGAGTGAGTACAGGAGCGGTTCGTCTTCTACCGAGTGCTCGGAAAACCCGCACCTCGAGCAGACCTTTGCCGTCATTTACAGTACCACCTGGGCCCGGGCCCGTCGCGAATCGGAAGCAGCCGGACTCTACGCCGGCTCTTCTGAGCAGATTGCCTGATTCCTCGAAATGCCATTGGTCGCCTGGTTCGCGAAGAAGGCAGCCAATGGAGCCTGTTGAGCTTACTGCGAGATCAACCCCCCAGTTGACTGTATTCCTTCCATCTGCGAAAGCACTGAAATACAGGTAACCGGTTGGACTTGAGTTGTTATCGATGGAATAGCGAATCCAGAAGCGAGTTCCTGATAGTCCTAACTTAGTATCGAGCTGGTATCTTCTCGGCCCTTGGCCTTGACAACTTTACCTGGGCTAAAAGGGAGATACACAGATACGGCTGGCCTAGCCTGGTCCTCGTCAACGGTGGCTATTTGGGCCCCACGAGAAAACGCAGGAATGCCCTGCGAAGCATTCCAAACCAGGGCAGTCTCCGGGTGTGGCAGTTCCGGAAGGTCTGAAGGGCCGGGCTCGGCGGAAATCGACATGTTGATGCCACGAAAGGCAGGCATTGTGATATTGGCTATTGAGTTCTCATCACAAGGCACGGGATACTCAGAAGGGAGACAAAAGGGCCAGTGACTGGCGTGCGTGATAATCCAAGACACTCCTCAAATGCGGCTACCTTGACCGGTGCAACTGTAATAAGGGCTTATCCAGCCGCATGTTCTGCGCCGTAGGTTTCACCCTCACTTGGCCAGACGAATCACTGACACTTCTGCCAGCTGTCTGATCTGCAACCTACGCTGTTCCCGGTGCCTAACTTTACCCTGCTGCGAACCAGCCCAGGGGCAAAGACTGATTGGCGGGCTTGGCTCTGCCAGGCGTCCACTATGCGCTCAGTAGAGTTATCAAGAAGTCAACCCCGGTCCAAAATCAAATCCAAAGGAGGAACTGTTCCGTTAGAACGGTGTAAGGCTTCGAATGAAGTATGAGAATTGCGGATTGTGTCTATCTGGGTACTTGGCTCGCGGGCCGGTATCCATAATTTATACAGCATCTTTCGCAAAAAGAAACGGATGCGCGTGAACCCCAACAGCTGATGCAGTCAAGAAGCTCAGCTTTGACCCAACACCTTCTTCGTATCCTCTTCCCTGCCCAGCAATCCAAGATTCCTTATTTGCTTAGCACTGGGGGCATCGTCTCGTGGAGTGGCGGACTCGGCTCGGGCGAACGCTGACTGGAGAGCCAAAGCTCTTGCGTGCTATCATCTCGTTAGCCTCCCGCGGTGCGGCTTGCCGGTCAATTACGCTAGATGACAACGCACCTCCTTCTTGTGATGCAGGCATTCGTAGTAGTCCTCCAGGGGCAGCGTGCACTTCTTCTTGCCCGAATCGTCCTCGGCCGATGTGTTGACGACATAGCAAGCCATGACCTCTTGCCAGAAAGGAAAGCAACGGCCAATGCCTGGCGGAACAGCAATTGATCAGTGAGGGCACCGTGAAACTGCAGCAGACGCCCATCTATAGATACTTACCGCCGTGCATGCCGTATCCCGACGACATGGTGAGCCAATTGATTATGTGATCGTGGATGAGGTGCTCTGTTCTGCGTGTTCGTCAGGTATGTCGTTGAAGCGACGCTTCGATATCTGATTAACGTGAACTGGTTGCCGGTCCTCGGCCAATAGGAATTGAGTATTAGGAGAGCTAGCGCACTAACGCGAGGTACACCATTTTGGCCTGTGGCTCTGGTCTAGAGTGAGTATCCCAGATAAGGGGATGCATGGCCCGCGTGTCGCTGTTGTTCATTTCACGTGGGCAATGGCCCGTTTCTTGCATGATATTCTTGTAAACGCTTTCTACCAGGGGCGGTCTGGTCACTGCTCCATCAGCTACAGCACCTTACGGTGATGGGCGCTATGACGAAACGGAGTATAGGCCAGAAAGCCGTTAACCCCACGACATCATAAATACAACCACAACAGCTACAAACAAACCAACTGCCGTGTTGGCGGCCTCCAACATGGAGTCTGCGCTATCGCCGGCCAAGGTAGTGCTGCTTGCAGTTCACTTTGCAACGCATGCCCAAATACCCGGCTTAACTCAGCTCGCGGCCGAGAATGCTACCGTCTTGCGCCAGGAACTCCTCCTACGCATCCTCCTCACCTATTTGCCCGAGACTGTTCCATCCCTAGCTTATGTCGACTTTCTACGAAGCCTTGCCACGTCTAGTTTCGACTCCGACACCGAAGTTGCCCTCGATATTTCACCAATTCGGGATCTGTCAGAGCAAGAAGCGTCCAAGAAAGCCAAGAAGCTTCATCTCCTACAACCCACGAGCCCCGATGTCATTCACCACAACCATGGCAACCCTGTGACTTGGTTTCTTTTCGAGAGGGCTTATAGGGTCGACGAAGAGGCTGGTATGCTCACTCAGTTGCCCGACCTGCTCATACCTTTCCTTGATCAAACCCCGGCCATTCGCTCCTGGATGGCATCTGCGATTCTGCCACTGCTCCGGAAAGAATATGAGTATTATCCGCGGCAAGCTGCGGTTCACACTTTGCGCGAATTCGAAAAACTGCCCGACCGAACTGCCATTGAATATCTATTGGCACAGACTGGCGAGAACGACGACCGCTCCTTGATAGGTCGCGATCTTGATGGGCTTATTGGACCTTGGCTTCACAACGACTTGCGATGGACGGTACAGGAAGAAACTGCTGCTCTTGAGCCTGCTGATGCCGAAGCGCCGACATTACATTGTCCGGGCTGGGAACATGTCCTTGAATGGCTCCTTGTCCAAGCTTCTCGGTCGTGGACTGTGGCGGTCGCAGCGTTAGAACAATGGGATGGTCCGGCAGACGTTGTAATTGCCCCAGGGGTTGAAATCCATCATTCAAATGCACGAAAGCACTATCTCAATCAGACCTATTTGCGCGCGGCGCTGGCCTCCCCGTATCTGATCCTAGACCCCTCTACAAACGCGCTGGAAGGCGCACATTGCGTTCTGCGCAAAGTCATGCATCTTCTCAAGCAAGAAATCGATCCAACTCTAGAAGCCGCGGCAGCGAGACTACCGAGCCTGGCCGGTTCCATCAACGGCATCTCACTCCAACCCAAATCTACCACTTACATGCGGAATGATTTGCTGAACCCATCAAACCAATTGACGGATCCTAGCATTGCAAGCGCGCATTTGCAATTTGCCTTACTTATCAGCGCGTATATTTCTACGAGGCTCGGCTCGCCTTTCACCACACGTGCTGCAGGCGACTTGACTTTTCTCCAAGACGGACGAGAGCAAAAAGCCGAGCTTTCGAAGCTGATACGTGCCATCGCAACTCGTGCGCCACGAAATGATGACGAATACTGGTTGAGGGCAAGGCGAGAACTTCTCTGGCTTCAAAATTGGGGCAGCACCGACAATACCGATAACGTCGGCAAAGGATTATTCAGCGCCATCACGCGAACTCATATTGAGACAGAATTGCTGAAGGCGCTGCTTTCCAATTCACGTAAGTCTTGAAACTTTATAATGTTGCTTTCACATTTGCTGAGATATAACAGGTTTCGCATTGGCAAGGGCTATCTACGAGGATGGATCGGATATACCGCTCTCGCCCGAAGCGGTACGAGACGCTGTCTTCACTTCCGCTCTGAATGCGTTTGACAACGCGTCGAATCCAAGTCGAACGAGGGGTGGACTGAAGAGATGTGATGACATGTGAGTTTTTAGGCCACCGTGTAGCCTTCAGAACGCGGGCTAATGTGTTAGGCTGCACGCTTTCCCAAAAACCATTGGTAAAACAAACCCCACGACCAGGCGCATAGAAGCTCTCTTAAAGGCTACCCACGCTCTGAGCGAATACCGACTTGTACTGAAACAAGGCGAGCCTTTTAGTCCCGTTGTCCTCCGAGTGCACTCGGATCCTATCTCAGTCATCGAAAAGGTTTTGGAGCAGAACCCGAAAGCCTACACTCGTCTGCAAGAGTTTCTCGAGATGGGCATCAACATGATTCTTGGTGGTCTCATAAATCGATCGAAATCGCACTCGTTAGAACGAGGTGCTGATGAGCAAGACGAGGCCATCCGAACTGTAGAGAAGCGCATTGTTGCCATGTGCATTGAGGCGGCTCTGAGGGAAGATGATTTTGAGACGGCTTATTCATATGTTGTCAGTCGTCTCGGCGGTTCCGGCCACCCGGACGCGGCTGATGAGTGGTCTTTTGGCGCTGCCCTCAAAGCTGGCCAATACATTCGCACTGAGAGGTCACAGCTACCCACACACTTGGGCACAGCGAGTGGGAATCCTGAAATTCGGCACCTTGAGCAGCGTATCGAGTGTCTGGCCACTGCTTTGCGGGTTGCGCCCCCCTCGCAACTACTAGAGATTCTCAAGAGTTTCCGTCGTTGCGAGGAGCAACTTGACTCCGCCATCCAAGAGGAGGCCGCCAAGGAGGCCGCTTGGGACGCTGCGGCTGATGTTGGTGAGGTTCCAGGGGCATTCGATGCTCCTGGGCCTCGCAAGCTATACCCGCCAAGAAACGTGACCGCCTCTACTGCGGCTCGACAGACCGAGGAGGCACCCATGTCGCTATTTGACCTCTCCAGAGCCACAGCTAAAGCTGCCCAGAAGAACCTCACGGCACTATCGAGCTTGCAGGGCATGGGCCAAAGCCTACTAAATTCCCAACAACCTCAAATCGACGCACCAGGCCCGGCCCCGGACCGTCTCAGGAAGCGGGATCAACTAAGAGATGCTGCTACGGAAAGATTGGTTTCTGGTGTCGGCTGGTTGATTGGCGCAAATGTGAATAGAGGCGACTAGGCCGGGCCACGAAAACACCAGATAATGAGATTTAATGAACGCATGATTTGACTATCAGAGTAGCAAACTAAAGACCTCGCCATTGCTATGCAACTGGTGTGATGAGATCGTTGTAGCGCTTACGCGTGTCTTTGCATCGGCGAAGCTTCGACGCCAGGCTAGACTTGATTAGTTACCAACTTAAGATCTATTACCAGCAGTCTGGCTGGGTCTAAATTATCAAGAGAAATTATACAAGTTGAGATGTCTTCACTAGAATTGGCCACCTTAATCGATGCCTGTCGCGGCGGGATAGCCTGAAGTTAGTCCCTCAAAGAGCTTCTATCGGGATATGAAAAGTCTCGTGGAATAAGGCAAGTTGTTCTGGTTTTAAAGCACCGCCGGCCTGCAGTTAGTGTGGATCGACAGGTTACGCTGACCCCAAGCCAATTCCCTTGAGCATGTTATGCTCACGAACATCGATCGGCAGTGGTGCGAGGTATGTAAGTGTTAGTTATGAATGGTGGAAAAACAGTGTATAGCCAAGATATGCAAACTCTTTCGGCCCATGCGGGAGATTGTTACGTGCATCTCAAGAACCGGCAGACTAGGCACTCATTGAGCGGCATGTACAAGCCCGTCAGCGATAGATCAGGCGCCCAGGAACACAACTGACAAGTGGCGAACGAACCAGTGAGAAGCATGCGTTCTCGGCGCTGGGGTTGTGGAAAAAGACCCGAAAAAGAAAAGAAACACAAAGTCGGCGATTGAACGGTATCAACAGTGAGGAAAATAGAAACAGTGCACGTTCGGGGAAGACTGATTCCGGCAGACCCTCGAGCGCAAGTTAAGCAATGCTTCTGGCCAAGAGTCAAGCCAGAACATGCAAGCGTAAGCTCGCATACCCTACCTAGTCTGATGCATCATGGAAGCGTTTGGCGGAATGTCAGGCCCGATTGCAATTCGAACCGAGTACCACGACGTTTACGAGGCGCGAGTCGTCCGGGCGACATATTACGTAGTAGCGCCTGTCTTTAAGGGTTGAGAATCATCATGGGCGTAATCTTAGTCGATTGGATGTGCTCCTGTTGGCTGTGCCGACGTGAGTCGCAATACCTATCTGTGAGAAACGTGGCGGAGGTACATGTAAGACTGTTGACACGGGACTCGCGCTTGATGGTGACTATTGGTCCAATGGGTTCACATCGTAAAGTAGGCGCTGCCGGCGTCTGCTGTTTTACCGTATTGCCATGTTATCAAGATGTCGTCGCGGTAGACGTGACGAGTGATGAAGTTTTGATTGTGTAAAAGTCCGGAAGCTGCCATTACGTGGTGCAAAAGAAACCCTGTCGCCGCAAGACCGGCCAGCAACAAGAAACTCAAGTGACGAAGGCCGAATACCCGATCTGTTCTTTTTCTTCCCAAACTGTCGCAAATTGCACGAACTCCTGATAAGCAGATGCCGAGTAACTATCCGCTCGGTCCACGGAAAGCCGAAGAGAGGAATATAGAAGGCACATAAGAAATTAAAGGAAAACATGGCGACCGCAACTTTCCACGATAGAAAAAAGTGCTACAATCGGCTGCAGCAGCCGATGCGACCAAGCTCGCATTTCTCGCTTAGCGGATCTGCTGATCGGGACCTAGATCACGTTAATCACACATTGAATGCTGCACCCAGAATGCATGTACCTACCTCCGTATGGTTCCCTCGCCTCGGATCGAGAGGCAGATTCACTGTAGCCACCACTGGCCGCAGGGGCTTCGCGTGTCCGAGCAGGATCACGCTCACCCTGGCGATCATAGCGATCACGGTCATAACCGCCGGCGCCACCACGGGGAGGGTAACGCTCACGGTCATCCCTTCCGCCGGCTGGGCGGTCTCGGGAGTAGTAGTCATCGCCACCACCACGTTCGCGACGCTCATAACCACGGTCATAATCACGGCCATAGTCACGACCATGGCCACGATCCTCGTAGCGGCGCTCCTCGCGGTAGCCACGGTCACCACCACCGCCACCACCACGCTCATAACCACGATCTTCACCACGTCTATCGTAGTTACGATCGTAGTTACGGTAGCGGTAAGGGTCGTCACGGCCGTAGCCACCACCACCACCACTGTAGCCGCCACGTCGGCGATCATCAAAACGAGGACGGGGATCTAATTGGCTGTCAACTCTGAAAATATGAACAAGGAATCGAAGACTAACCTCGCTTAGGAGGGCCGAAGTACTTGCCAGGAGTAGGCGTACGAGGGCGAGCACGACGAGCCTTCTCAATGCTCAAAGTACGACCCTCAATGACTTCACCCTGAAGGCCTTCTCGAGCTGCCTCGGCTTGCTCGGATGTGACCATCTTGACGAAGCCAAAGCCACGAGACTCCTTGGTGTGAGGGTCGCGCATGATCTGGCACTTCTCGACGTCGCCATACTTCTCAAACATCTTTGAGACCTCAGCCTCGGAAAGACGAGGGTGAATACCTGTGACAAAGAGGTTGGAGCCGGGGTTGATGGCACCATCATCGTCGTCCTTGAGGCCAGAGCTGTCCTTTGAGCCACTGATATTTGGATGGATGAATTAGATTGAGTCGGTTGACGACGAGAGTTATAGCGTGTGGCGTGCTTACAGGTCGTTGTTGCCATTGGGCGAAGGGGAGCGGCGGCGGCCGCCATCATTGTCGTCCCGTGCAGGACGAGGCGAAGCGCTGCGGTTATCACGTTCGTAGCGAGGCGCCTCATCTAATTGTCGCGCAGAACGTTAGCCTGAGCTGGACAAACGACCGTGTCACGCCAGGCAACAAACGCGTAGGCATTGAGCCGGGGAGGGGGGGAGGATACATACCCTCGTACCGGTCGCCGTTTGCGGCCTCGTAATCCATCGCGGTGGTCGCCATGGTTGATGAAGGGACCGAAAGGATGATGGAAACGAAGCTTGAAGGAAAGTGATGAAAGGTAGGTTGATGTCAACGGGGATGGATGAATGAGGCAAGGTGAGGGAAGGGAAGAAAAAAAAGTGGCGAACAAGGCGAGAAAAGGGACAAGGCGCGCTTTGGAGCCGATGATTAGGCGGAGGCAACAGGCCGTGAAACACAGTTGTGGTTGAGACAAGTACCTCCGCACTACTGCCCTGCACAAGGTACCTGTGGCACCTACAGCACAGGTGGCCCTCAGGACGTCAAGCCACACTTCGAGTATCGGCTGTGACCTTTTTCAAGCACATCCCTTTGTTCAAACAAAAGAGACATGGAAGGCCGGTGCGACACCAAAGTTCCCTGTGACGTGAAGACCTTGATTGCATCCACTGATTCAACAGTACAATACCGCAACGGACAACGGCTATCGTATTGTGGGATCGTCATCACCTGCTTTAATTTATTGTCCTGACGACATATACTCGCTTGCTTTGACTGGGGTTCTTTGGGAAGCAGCTCACGAAAGGAGACAGCCACCATCCATAACCGAGGCAATGTTCTGACTGAGCTGTCTTATACGACGAAACGCCTTCTTTGGCTTGAAGCAAACTCTCGCCATATGCTACAGCATCCTCATGCCTTCTGCATCCGTCCTCAAAGACTCTACAGTGTCAATTGTTGAAAATGGGCCTTCTTCTAGGAAGTCCAAGCCTCTCAAGGCGTCTCCACCGCAGGCTTGCTGTAAAGCTAGCGACGCAAAATGTCCACCAACAACTGGGCGTGCCATGAATCTCACTGGCGAGAAATCGCCTTCCCCCTCAGTATCGTACAAATCGGTCAAGGGTCGATCTGTTCATCGTTAGTCAACTCTACAAATTTGCTTGACATGGATCGAAACCTCGATCGTACCTGTGACTGTTTCAGTCACCCATAAGGCTATGGCCTCAATGATAGCATTCCGCGTCTTTTGGCTTGCCACCGCTGCTGCGAATAATTGCCAGTCGCTTTTGGTATACAGATGACGACTGTCTAACGGCAATCCATAACGTTGCAAAACGGCGTAATACCATGTACTCTGCTTGCTGTAAATCTTGTTCGGAATGAAGAGCTTGTCCGAATTTTTCTGAAGTGGCTTCTGGTCCCCAGCTTGTTCCTGAGTTGACTGGCTTGGGATGTGGAAGCAAAGAAGTGCATCTGCATAGAGATTGTAGATGGTCGTCCAAGATCCGTACCATGTATAAGACAGTTTAGCATGCGTCCCATCTCTTGAAAATCCATACTCCTGCCATTGTGTGATATACGCATCAGATATGTTCCGATAGTGCCTGGCATCATCGTGCTCGCCCACAAGTTCGGCGATCTGGCTCATGGCTCTAATGCCGATGATCCCTTTGAGGGCCAAATTTGTTTGATTGGCCAACCATCCTGCGAAGTCGTCTGTGCAGAGTTGGTTTCGTGGAATAAGGGATTCTCGAACCAAATACCCCGTCCACTGTTTCCACAATCGATAACCTCTATGCGCCCAATCTTTGGCAATGCTTTGTCTCACGCTTGGACTGGGGTCGTGTAATGCGTCTTCTGCCTCGTTATCCCAAGAAACCCGTAACCCGCTGGACAAGCCCCCAGGAATCAATTTGGTTTGGTCAGTCAAGGCATTGACAAGCGCCAGAGCCATAATGAGCATATTACCGCATTCTTCCACTGGCATGTATTCATCGCGTCCGTCCAAATGTCCTGTCGCATTGGGGAAATGAGTGCCCAAGTCATGCATACTGTAGTCATTGGGATACTGCCCACTCAGTTGATGCTCAATCAATGGTTCTAGCAAATAAGCCAGCCACTTTGGATTCGTATACAAAAAGAATGGGAATGCTGGGAATATCACATCGACGGTTTGGAAATTGCCATTGGAAGAGATCTCTTTCAGGAATAAGATTGGGTCCTCTGGAGTGCCTGAGAATTGTGTTGCGCCTAACACCTGACGAGCAGAGAGTGCAATTATTTGTTCGAATCCTGGGGTGCCCAATCTCTTCGCATCCGTATCGAGTTGTTGAGAATAGTTTCTTGCAAGGGTGAAGGCTGTTTGGAAGTCATTATAGTGATACGCTATCATTGTGTCCGCTGTGGGGATGAAGGACGCCCATAACGGCCGCATGTATGTGAGCCCTCTTGCTGCTGCGAATTGAACTACAGGATCTTGCACGAGTGCCAGACTGAACAAGATACTGCTGTGTCCGGGTTCTTTCGAGGAATCATTGCTAGGCTTGCCGAGACTGAAAGTCTTGGAAAACGCAAAAACTGGCTCCTCGTCCATGACTTTCCGGAAATTGTTGTCAATGGTATCTAGAAGCTTGCCGTGGTTTACAAACTGTTGGCGTAGGATAGCCGATGTTCCCGCCTGATGGTGGGCATCCTGAGGCCCAGAGAACCGTAGTGTACCCCATTCAGCCCGGTCCGAGGATTCAGCCAGAAGCTGCTCGGTTCTGCGAGACACTGCCCAGGATTTCAAAGGAGCCGAGGACTCTTCAACCGTCTGGGAGTCTAACAACCTCCACTGTATCTCGTTGTTCCTCGACCCTGTGACCCACTGGCCATTAACGTCAGTATACAAGCTGATATTGCCTTCACCTTGCAAGTGCACTGCCATGTAAGCTGCCGGCAACGACTGACGAAATGTTGAGGTTGGCGTAATTGGTGACAGAAATGATAATGTCACATTGACCACGCTATCTGGGTCGCTTGTGATACCGAGACTGTAGGTAAGATTGGTGGTTGATGCGTCGAAAGATGCGCCATTGTAGATCGGATCCAAAATCACATAACTTGAACAGTCAGACAACAGTGAATGTAGAGACGACACCATTGCTTACTCGGCATCTCTCCGTAGGGAATCATAAGCTCGTCCTAGGAGGGGGTAAACCGTCTTGTTGTCGGGCCTGTATGCCATGACAGAGAAGCCAATCTGGTTTTGTGAAGTGTTTAGAAGCCTCCGTAGAAGTCTGGAGACCTAGACGTCGTGACATACCTCTTCTCCGGTCCAAAAAATGGGCCAATGCTTCCAAGGGTAGTCCCGGGCATTTCCTAACCAGGTGCTTAAATATGGATTTCGAACAATGAGGGGAAGTACTGGCGGGTGCAGGGTCGAGGCGCTGGCGAGAGTAGCGGCCAGCAAGAAGAGGCTGTGTATAATCATTTTGGAGACTCTTGTCATTCAAGAGCGAGCGCTTGAGGTTATTGGAAGACTACGGATTGCGGAGCCAATTGTAGACGAGCCTCAAAGTTCTCGCAGAGATGGGGTGCTTTCGAGAGGCGTCACAGGGAACGTAGGTAAAGGTATGTCATAGAGTTTGGCATGAGGTCCTGGCCCTTCCCATGTCGTACCTTGCATCCAGGTACTTCGGCCAGCGGGGAAGTGGGTCTTACCCCCAGTTCTTGGCTCCACCACAGCTCTGTGACCCTTGGATGGTGGACATTGTGGGGCTGCGGTACTGTAGGTGCGGTAGCTGCCGAGTCCAGCAGCCTTGTCCAGGTCATCATCGGAAGCCCCATAACCTTGGCCTGCAAGTCTCGTACTTCAAACCCATGGTTGAATGCGCATTATAACCAGCCAGGTTAGGCTGCGTTCTCCATGTTTATCTAAAGTTCAGGCCAAATTCACTCTCACAGAGGATGACGAGTGCTTACCCTCACACCACGAAATGAATTCTCGGGTTGCAATTTTCCCTCCCTCTGGTTCTCAGAGCACCAGCGTGTGAGGTTATTGTGATTTGTGATTGGAACGCCCGCCATGATCTTGAGATGATGACCATTTTAAGTCTGCTTTATATCTTCTATCAAGTATAAAATTGTTAATCATTAAGGAGCAATCCAAGGCCATAATCCCGTTGACGGACCGAAACAATGCGATGTCAATGTCCGAATTGAGACGGATCCCGGCTTTGGCATTGTGAGTCTAGGACAGCGAACGATCAACAAGCACCAAATTTGCGAGTCCCATCAGCACGGATTGCATGCGGACTCAGGCTCATCTCGTGGAAGAGCCCTGTGACTGGGTCGGAGTAATATTTGCAAAACTGGCCAAGGTCGTGGCTTTCAGCCCGCCCTTGAGCACCGTGAGCCGGGCCCAAGTTTTCTGGGCCCAGTTGCCCTTTCACCAGACGTCTTCCGGCCTGACTTCATGCTTTTCTCCGTCCTCTCTGATATGCTTGCTATCCGTGTCTCTTTTCATCGCCTTGCGCATGTCAAAAGCATCCTCGCCGCTCTGTGTAGGGTCCGTGGCATGATCACCGTAATAATCCTTGACAACCCGGAATACACTATAGCCCATGCCCTTGTAGAAATCTATTGCTCGATGGTTGCTTTTTCGCACAAACAAGTCAACAAACCACGCATCATTGGCGTTTGCTGCTGCCTCTAATTGCTCCGTTAGGATTTTCCCAATCCCCAGCCTGCGAGCCTCTGGAGCCACAGTCAAAGCGGTGATATGGGCGTGCCATGGCAGATAATGTTCAGAAAACTTGTAGGCGTCAGGCGAGGATTCGACCTTTCCCATGACTGTCGAATTGTGAGAAACAGCGTGTCGCGGGGAGGGAATTCAAGGTGCACCAACTGTATCCGACTATGTTTCCATCCTGATCCTCACACACTTGAAACAGAGACGGCCATTTGCAATGGTATTGGAGGTAGAAACCTAGCTCATACGTTTCCGTCAATGGATCTAAATTGCACTTCGAAAATTTGTTGACATCGCTTGGCTGGAATCGTCGAAAGGTTGCCATTGTAGGATGTTATCTTGCAAGACAAGATACTAGTAGCCAATGTCTTCCTGAGCAGTGAATCTATGTCTGCGTTTGCCTGTGGACGTCTAATGCTCTGACTTTTTCCCACACACACCATAAAAAACTGTGGTAAGGTCTGATTGGGATGAAATATCACTTTCCATGCTGTTTGCTCATCAGCAGGCCAGAGTGGGGTTGTTTTATGGGAGGTACCATCCCTCTTTGCCTAGGTAGAAGCGCTGAGAATTGGGGCCATAAAAGCGGCAATTAGATTGACTAGGGTACTTTCGAAAACGGCTTAGGTACTTCGTCTCAGATGCCCAAGTGGTGATTGTAGAGGGGACACTACACCTCTTGGGTACCGTTTTTTGGAGGGTGGGGACTAACAATACAGGGCGCTATCGGGACCGGTCAGGTAAGATTATCTCCCATCCCGCATTGTCCAGAGAAGAGCAAAATCACGGCAGTCCTCGAAGGCTTCATTTGGTTCCTAACGGACGCACAACCGCGAACTATCGAGGCAGGCATCCGTCTAAGGCGGTGACGGAAGCAACATGCCGTCCTCTCCACGAACGCCTGGGCATTCAAGGAACTCCTCGGCTGTCCTCAGTTATTCAGGTTCCCCTCAAGCACGAAGACGCTCCCGGTCGTCCTTTGTCGACTCCGGTACCCCATTTCGAAACAGTTTAAACCCTCAAGATACTCTCGACCTGAGCGAAATAGGCGGCAGTGGGGTAAATCCGGAGATCGGTGGTGGCATGGGCAACCTTGCCGATGAACTAGCCGATGCATTCTCCGATTCTAGCGAAGAAGACGGCAGCTACGACGGCGAACCTGCAGAAGACTCCGGCGAGGAGACGGGCTATCCGCGGGATTCGAGAGAAGTACAAGCTGGGAATGTAGCTACTGGACATCCAGCCCATGAAAATAATCTCACCCTGCCGTCCCATCATGCTCGTGGTCTCCAACGAAAAGGGGGAGAATACGATGGCAGCGAATATGGCTCCGAATCAGACTTAGAATCTCCTGGAATCCCGCCGAGTCTTGTTGCAAGGATTGACGCCGTTGAATCTCTGGCTAGGCGTGGCACCGAGAACTACGGGGGCCCAACGGACGGTGTATTTCAACGGGTCACCGATAGCTTACGGGACCTTGGCTCGCAATCCAGTGTCGAAGGCAGTGCTTCAAGGTTAGTCTTTGTGTGCTGCGAGTTGAGTTACCTGCTGACCCATGTAGGCTAATAACGGCGCACTCTGCCTTGACGACGCATCTGACACATCAGACGAGACAGTTACACAGTCTCACTTATCCTCTCCTCTCTCCTCTAGTTGCACCCCCCAGCGGAGAAACCATCGATGAACTGCTACCAATCCTAGCATCACTTACGAACGAGATGCCACGACCCTCTACCGCTGCCTTCACTTCACTAACCGCCCTTCATTCTACGACGGCAGATCTTGTACAAACACTTAATTACCTATCCGACACACTACACATGTCGCGTCAAACAACCGCGACCGCAACCAGACGCCTAAAGAGCGCCAAGGAGCTGGTAGCCGAAATGCGGAGAGAAGAAGAGCTTCGAGACGAAGGGGAGCGGTGGCTCTCCCGAGGTAATTGGGGAGAGCGACTGCAAAACCGGGAGTGCGCAGGAGTATGCGGAGAAGTTATTGGAGGCTTCGAAGAAGTGTGTAATGGATGGCGAGAGCGCTTGTTGGCTCAGGCCGAGTCCCAGGCCTAGATGACCCTGTTAGAAGAGGGTTTGAGTCGTGACTTACCCATCCAGGCCAGGCGGCCAAAAGAAACAGTTGCATGCACGACTTGAGGGAAGAACATAATGAACGACTTCTGAGCAAGGGCTTTAGGACATTATAGACAGCATTGTGTTATAGATCACACATAATGAATGAACGACACCGGCCATGGCGTTTGCGCCAGGCCTCGATAGTCTGTCGGGTTTACCTAGGACTGAGAATAAAGTAACGTCGGTACTTAAACCTCTCTGGTTCACGATACTATAGGGAGACGAAGGGTGAATCACAGAGATGCCGACATAGTGAACGTACTGAGCCTGGGGACGCAAGCAATTCTAAGTAATCTTCCAGAAACAAACAGAAAAACGTTATTAGTCGCAGAGAAGGGACATGACTCAGGCCTTTGTGCTCTATAAGTCATGATCTGAATTCGAATACGGAGCAACTAATACCACATTGAGCCGAGGAAAACGGCCCAGATCAAAGTGGTGTTCATTTAATCCTAGGGGCTGGAGAGCGTGCGTCCAACGCGACGACGCGTTCAACCCGAGCCGTAACGCGCTTGTCATACACTGTACAGTTGGTTGTTTCGATTGAGTGACAACACAGTGTTAAAAACTAAGTGGGGGACCCACCGGCAGCCACGGTCGCGTTCAGTGGTTTTCGTGGGTAGGTCCCCCCCAAAACAAGGCGCTGTGGTTAGCTGTCAACCAACCATTTGCGGAAAGCGATTCTGATCCGGCAACGCGACCCGCTATCAGACCTCCTTTGAACATTGCCTCGACTTAAAAAAAAAAACAACAACACACAGGGGTTGAGGCGCCCTTGCAAGGACGCATCGTGGGTGGAACTCGCGACGAAGAAGGCAGAGAATAATAACAACAAAAAACACAAAAAAACACTACAGTTTTGTTCATGATGAGAATAATCAACCAAAATAATAGAATGAGAGAGGTGCTGAGGTTTTAGTGCTGCATCCCTTATCTAGACCCGGCCACGATTACCACGCTCTATCCAAGGTTAATGCGAGCAATAGCAGCAACATCATAAGAGCATGAAGTGAGAGGTTGAACCCGACAATCTTGGGGAAAATGAATGCAATGCTTTGCCTGGGCTAAGGCGTGACCAGGTGCTCGCGTCTATTGTTCCACTTTCCTGACAGGTACCTTGCCCAACGCCGGTCACTAAGGTAAGGCACGCGGGCGTCTAGGCGGGACGGGAAGTACCTCCTCGAAGGTACCCTTTGGGCGAACGACGCATCCCCAGGCTTAGCGCGCTCTGCCCCCTCGATACTCAACCTTCCCTCCATCAGCCGTCACCAGCAGCTCCAAGCACCTCAACACCATCCCGCCCTCCGCCAATGTTGTTCCAACTTCCTCCTTCAACAACCTAGTGCAACCTCCTAATTTATCCGCTTCGACTTCAGCGCATCCGAGGCAGGTTGACTAGCGGGTTCCTTTACGACTTCAAAGCATTCCGTACTCGTCGTCATCGCACAGCATGTTCATTCGACTCGACTCATGGTGATCACGATCTAGCCGCTCTCCCGACGACTAGCCTCCATCCTCCTTTTCGCCCGACCGCGATCTTGTAATTAGCGCCCTCAGTATTGATTAGCACCTCCCGCCTCCGTGTTGGTTGCCAGGCTCGCCTTATCAATCACTATCAGAGCTTTCGATCACCTTGCCGCTGGGAAGCTTTTGCATTACCAAGTTGGCAATGACGCTCTCCGCGGAGCTCCAACCCACGAACCCGATTACACAATCATCAGGCTCTTCCAAAAGGACGTTGAATGAATTGAAAGCGTCTTCCATGACAAGTCCGGCTCGCATGGCAACGCCCCCGCCACCTTCCGAGCGAGGACGACTAGAATCGAGACAAAATGTCGACAGCAACACAACCTCCCGGCGCCTACGCCAGGGAGCGCGAGCTAGCGACTCGTCTCGCGCTTCGCCCTTCGATCCTGAGGCACTCGACCATGCCCTGATTCGAGAGTTTCAGAGGCCGCAGCGCGAGAGCACACCAGGCGCGAGCCCTCATCGTAAGCGCCAGCGAATAAATGGCGATCGGTGAGTCAAGAACTATTTGGCCGTCAGAGGTTACGCAGTCGAGCAACTTCTTACGTGCGTAGATTCATTCCTACTCGTTCTGGACAAGACCTGCAAGCAAGCTACAGTCTCCTTCACGAAGATGGCTCACCTGCCACTCCCTCAAAGCAGAAGAAGCGTACGCCGCATGGCGAGCTTCACTTTCAGAAGAGTAAGAGTCATCACATTCAACGGGCCAAATCGTTTATGCTGACATGCGCAGCTGAGGAAGCAAACCGTACTTTCTCAACACTGCTCCGTGCTGAGCTGTTTGAGAGTTCAGTTCCTCAAGCCTCAGCTCAAATTTCATCACCCGAACACATCTTGCCCAGCTCATCCCATGTCAGTGGACACGATGGAACAAGGTCTCATACGCCCCCAAACAATACCTCTGCTACTTCTCTTCCCTCCTCACTTACGCCATCAACACCTCATAAAAACCTCTTTTCATACATGTCCCCCCGACATCACAACCAGGTTGCCGGGCACCCAACGCCTTCCAAAACGCCGCAAAGTCGGCATGGACCAAACTTGGACACACGCGCCGAGATTTATAGCCTATCCCCAGTACGTTTGGGGAGTCAGCAAATGCTTCTGAGCCCCCGTCGTCAGCCGAGAGCTGTTAGCAAAGTACCTTACA
The DNA here is from genome assembly GCA_003012165.1 of Paramyrothecium roridum. Classification (NCBI taxonomy): domain Eukaryota; kingdom Fungi; phylum Ascomycota; class Sordariomycetes; order Hypocreales; family Stachybotryaceae; genus Paramyrothecium; species Paramyrothecium roridum. The sequence continues at coordinate 23,625 of PXOD01000342.1, forward strand.
AGGTTCTTGATGCCCCTGAGTTAGCCGATGACTTTTACCTGAATTTGGTAGATTGGGGCAGTGCCAATGTACTTGGTGTTGGGCTGGGCTCGAGTGTCTTCTTGTGGAACGCCCAGACAAGTAAGGTCAACAAGCTATGCACCCTTGAGGATGATACTGTTACGAGTGTATCCTGGATTCAAAAAGGCACCCACCTAGCAGTTGGCACGGGTAAAGGTCTTGTGCAAATTTGGGATGCCGAAAAGGTGCGAAGGCTCCGGACCATGACCGGTCACACTGCGAGAGTTGGAGCTCTGGCTTGGAATACCCATATCCTCACTTCGGGGTCCCGCGATCGACTGATATACCATCGCGACGTGAGAGCCCCAGATCAGTGGCTTCGGAAGCTGGTGGGGCACAAGCAAGAAGTGTGCGGGCTGAAGTGGAATTGTGAAGATGGTCAGCTGGCGAGCGGAGGTAACGACAACAAACTAATGGTCTGGGACAAGCTCTCTGAAACGCCATTATGGAAGTTTTCCGACCACACTGCTGCAGTCAAAGCGATCTCTTGGTCGCCCCACCAACGAGGACTGTTGGCATCTGGAGGTGGAACGGCGGACAGACGAATTATCTTCCACGACACTGTGAAAGGCACCGTTGTCAACGAGATTGACACCGGTAGCCAGGTTTGCAACCTTGCTTGGTCAAAGAACTCAAATGAGATTGTTTCGACACACGGATACAGTCAAAACCAGATTGTGGTCTGGAAATATCCGTCAATGACACAAGTCGCCAGCTTAACTGGGCATACTTATCGTGTGCTCTATTTGGCCATGAGCCCTGACGGCCGAGTAGTTGTAACCGGCGCCGGCGACGAAACCCTAAGATTTTGGTCAGTCTTTGGACGGCGGCCGGGCACTCGCGAGGATGGAGAAAGTGGAGGCCGCCTCGCTGATTGGGGTGTTATACGATAAGTTATTGCCGCTCGATTTGGTGGCATGCCACTTTCGCCCTCAAAATCTCGGCATCACGACTGCCTCGACTTTGTCTTCATTTCGAAGACTGTTTGACGCTGCTTCAAATTTCTTGTGGAACATCCTCATAGCCTACTTCTGCATTTACACCACGACATCGTTTTTTCGAGGAGGAATCGAACGGATCGTGAAAATTAGGGACCTTGTATCACTCTGCATTCCTTTGGCGTTGCGGCACGAATCTTCCTTCAGGGCTTGGGGCTGTTTGCGCTGGTATAGATGATATGATATCACGGACACGGAGCAGGTCGGGGGTGAACTGGTACATGGGAGAAGTTGGGATCGGACAGGACCAGCGAAATGGCTCAATCTAGCGATGAACTTGTTACTTAAAATAAGCATAGCGTATCTCGAAAGAGGAATGATTTGATTTTGGAACTTTACATGTACAAAACTTCACAAAGATGGTGACTGGGAAATAGAAACACCTTGAACTTCTCATCACCTTATACTAGGCAAATACGAAACACATCAATACTGGGTATAACTATCAACACCATATGGCCAAAATGAGGCAACAGGGCCAAGGAACAAGCTCCCAACACCCGCAGACGACACCACCGATATGCCGATCGGCAACCCATCGGCCAGCGTTTGGCCATCCAAGGAATGCACCAACAACAACATCAATATGAAACCAGCTTACGCCTCGGCCGTAGAACGAAGTACCACCGCCAATCCTCCCCTTCCACTTCATGGCCACTGTACGGACCGGCAGTCGCACGATCTAGCATAATGTAAATTGCAAGATAATTCAGTCTAGCATTTCGAAGGCAATTATTTCTCAAAGTCCTGTCCGACCTTCCTTTCCCGAGCAATATCCTTAGAAGATTCATCCAAGGCAGTTGCGGTTGCAGTCTGGTCATCAAGAAGTGGAATGCGGTCCAAACTGCTTGTGCGGCCCATCCCGGGTTTCTGTTGTCCTTCTTGACCAGTTGATGAATCAAGCCCAGGGACCTGAAGGCTAGATGTAGGTGCTGCAGGGTTGTCTGGATGAGGCGTGATGAGCGGAGACTGAAGCATAAGCTCCGGGTCTTTTTGCCATCTCATCACTTCGACCCTCATAGCCTCCAGCTCTTTCTGGAACCGTTTGCCAAATACATCGATGTAGTACGTGGAGCCATTCCAGATGCTCCATGCAAACACAATTACCAGAAATGCGGAGGACGCGTACCGGCTATAGAACCAAAGCGAGCAGGGAAGCATGGTCGTCACAGCATAACAGTACTGTATCATCATGAAAGCTGGCTCCTGAAGCGGAACAGGCAGGGAAAGAACAAATCTGCCGATCCAAGTTTTCGCGTAGGATCTTCGCAGCCACGTAAATGAGGTAGGCCGACCGGCAGCAATCTTCTCACGGCGACGAACAGTGATGAAGAAGTAATAGCTGAGCTGCCATATAGCGTATGGGATAGAACTCCATGCAAGCATTGAGAAGACGTTTGCATAAGCTGTCGGAGACCCAGGTGGAGAAGTTTTGATCGTCCAGATAGCTGGAAACCGTGTCATTTGTAAGTCGTGAGGGAGAAGATGCACGATGCAATGAAGCGTTGCGCAAGGCATGATGTGGATAAAAAGCGAGGTGACCTTGTCGAAGCTATGGAAGACGAGCGAGTTACGCCACATGATGATGGCGACTGCATTGTTACCATATGCCAAGCAATACGCTGCCGTGAAGAGACGCTTGGATTTCGGGAAGACCCAAATGCTCAACGAGAGCAGGAGATTGACGAAGTAACACAAGTCGACGAGAAAGTAATGCATACCCCGTCGATGATAGGTAAAAATCCGTATGGGCATGAAGTAGACGAGTTGTGCAGTGTACCAGAGATGGAAGTACTCGGGGAAACCACCGATGAGATATCCGCTGATGAAGATGTTCATAACGCCGCAAATAAAGGATATCTTCTCGCGGAGACTGACGGCCTTGGTGTTGTTCCATTGCTTGCCCAGCTTTTCGACACGCTGGCGCATGCGCCTCCTGTAGCGATCGAAGCGTTCATCGGCCGAAGGAACGCGCCGCCTCCATTCTTCGACCATACGTTCGCGGGCCACCTGGGTCTTGGATTTGAAAGCATCGCGGGAACGACGGACCTTGTCCGTCTGGGCAGAGAAGCCCTTTTGGAGCTTCTCAAGTTGTTGAGGGAGGGCGAAGTTATCGAGGAGGTCGAGTACAGAGAGCCTATCCAAGGGAGGAAGGGAGTCCCAGTCGTCCATTTGCGAGCTGGTACTGCCAGAGAAGGATGGATTCCTTGAAAGCTTTGGCTCTGTGGCGCTCAATGTCGGCGTGTCTAGTATTGTGTGGTCGAGGGGTGAGGAGCTCAACGGTGACGATGAAGGGTCGAGCTCGGGAGGTCCCATGAGGTCGCCGTCGCCAAGGACGGGGTCCGACTTGCTTCTCATTGTCGGGATAGGCTCTGCTTTAGGGTCGTCATCCATGACTGTAGGAAGTCCAGATTAGCTTCTAGATGTGAGGGTCAAACGCCGAACCGACAAGGTAACGGAGACAGCTACGGAGCAACGTACTGGCCAGCGTCGATGTTGAGGCGGTAGGGAAGTCGATGAGATGATGGAGGCGGCAGGGCGAGAAGTTGAGGGTTGATGGAAGTAACGTTCCAATGGAGAACCAAGGAACAGCGATTTGATTGACGTGGTAGGTGTGGGAGTCAACAAATTGATCTGGGCGAAGTAAACGAGGCTGCGAAGCCCTCCCAGCTTGGACTGCAACGAAGAATCCACCGAGGACGCTTGTTTAAAGGCCGGGCAAGATTGTCAGATAGGGAGAGGCTCAAGACAGAGGAAAGGTGCAGGTTTAGGTGTTTGGTAATGAGTAGGACGGACAGGAGGTGGCGATGGCGATGATGGAATTAGGAGCTGATCCCTGATACCAGGTAGTTTGAAGCCAGCTGCCAGCTATCACGTCCAAGATGCGCCAGGGCCATGTACCTATTAACGCGTACCAGGGGGGTGAAAGGTACCTCGTGGCTCAAAATGTGAGGCAGACTGTTTAGCCCAACATGGCCGAAACTAAAGCTAAAACAGACTGCTGACAGGTGGCCGTAGGCTGACGCCGACGATGCTGATTCCAGAGCATGATACTTGTTTCTGAACTTTTTTGTTCACCCCTGTTGAGGCGGTCACGTAACTACCGACCTTGCTGAGCTTGACTTGCGTTGAAGTAACGTATGCAGGTGGGTAAAGCAGCAAAGAAACGTGGGTAGAGTGTACTTGGCCAACCAGGGATCCTACGCCGCCCTCGGGGGGCGCTTCTCAGCCATTCGCTGGGCATGGCAGGTCCGCCCGAAGTATACGATACAAGTGCCCACCTGACCGCATCATCGTGGGGACGCGAGAGGCCACATGCTACTGGAGGATGGGGTGGGATGTCGACGCCGATGTCGACATGCGTAGCAGAGAAGATCCCACTTGCAGCAATCTAGGCACATGACGACACCGCCTGCTGGAGCCCGCTCATTCACTGATGGAATAGCAGAGCGTCGCCGCACCAGGTGTTGGATTTCGGGCTTTTGGTTGGACACCAACATTGCAGGCCTTCGAAAGCGTCTATGTACAAGGCTTATCGTTATGGTAGAATAGGCTCAATCCATTCGGTATGCCGCAGTCAAGGTCGGGCAGTTCTCGTGGGACATGCTGAAAACGAAATATTGTGACTCTGCCACTTGCTTTGAGAACTGTGATGGCTGCCTGAAGCAAGGCATCGTACCTTACGAAACCGTAACTCGCTTCTCTTTCCATGTTACAATGTGCCTATCGATAAGGCGCTGGCCCACAAGCGGTACCCAGATTCCTACCTTACCTTGCACCGGTCCTCCACCCGCGGGCACTCAAACAGAAGCAATGCCATTCTGGAAGGTCCCCACAGCCGCCTCAATGAAGGTCAGCGGCTTGGGTGATCCGTGCGCCGAACTCCCCACGTTAGCGGCGCACCCTCGACCTCAACACCACGGACTTTGTCGCGTTCGACGCGTTAAGGCCTTGTCGTGCAACCTCCAATAATCCCATCAACCCCCACTTGCATGCAATGCTTTCTTGCGACGTTCAATCGCACACCTAACCTACCTTCGCGAGAGGGCTTATGCGCTCTAGGTTTGCATCCCAACACATTTGGCCCTGTGCGCGTCGCCGCTCCTTGTTGCCCCGTGAGGAATACGCGCCGCTTCCGTCAACCACTGCGCTTGTGGTCGCAGCATTGAGGACGCTCCCCTCTCTCTGCTTCTCGTTGTGGCACTGAGAAGCTGCTACTGGCAGCAAAATACTGGGCACCATGGGGAAACTCATTCGTCTCGAGCTTTTCAGTGCGTTCATCCAAACTTGGAGTCGCTGTCGCAACAGCTTAACTAACTTGTTGAACTAGACTTCAAGTCCTACAAAGGCCACCACACTTTGTTGTTCGGTGATTCCTACTTTACTTCCGTCATTGGCCCCAATGGATCAGGCAAATCGAATTCGTAAGTTCATGGACTCTTGATATCTCGCAATTTACAATCTGACGCGGTGACACCCTAGCATGGATGCCATCTCCTTTGTCCTCGGTATCAAATCATCTCACTTGCGTTCGGCTCACCTAAAGGACCTCGTTTACCGCGGTCGCGTTCTCAAAACCTCCAAAATCAACGATGACGGTTCCGCCGAAACCAACGGCCATGCAAACGGTCACGCGGATGCCGACGATAAAGCCTCCCGCGGCGACCCTAAAACCGCTTGGGTTATGGCAGTCTACGAAGACGATGCTGGCGACGAGCAGAAGTGGAAGCGCTCCATTACTAGCCAAGGCGCCAGCGAGTACCGCATCAATGATCGCGTCGTAACCGCTCAGCAGTATAATGCTGCACTTGAGGCTGAAAACATCCTCATCAAGGCTCGGAACTTCCTTGTATTCCAAGGCGATGTAGAAGCCATTGCCTCACAGTCCCCTCAGGACCTCACGCGTCTCATTGAACAGATTTCTGGCAGTTTGGAGTATAAAGCTGAATACGAAAAACTTCAAGTTGAGGCTGATCAGGCTGCGGAGAATCAAAACTTTCAGCTTCATCGTCGTCGCGGAATTAATTCAGAGATTAAGCAGTATCGGGAGCAGAAGAGAGAGGCGGACAACTTCCAGAAGAAGACCGAAGAAAGAGACGGAGCTATCGTGAGCCATAGCCTTTGGAAGCTCTATCATTTCCAGAAGGCCATGGACGAATCTAGCGCCACGATTCATGACCACCAAGAAGATCTAAAGGAATTGCGCCGTAATGTCGAGGCCTTCGAAAAGCGCCTCGAGACCGCTCGCAAGGAACAAAACGCCGCCGGCCGCGAGGTCGCAAAGGTGGATAAACAAATCGCCCTCAAACTCAAAGGGATTGAGCAAAAGGAAAATGCTCTGGTTCCAGTAGACGAAAAGGTTCGTGAAGCCTCGCAGCAGGTGGGCAAACTTGAAGATCAGATACAGAAAGTCACCAAAGAGCGTGATGAACAAGCCGACGTCGTCCACAAGGTCAAGAAAGATATCGAGACTGTCAACAAATCCAGGGATGCCTTCGAAAAAGAGACCAAGCAGCAGATGAAGTCACAGGGCCGGGAGATGAGCGATGCAGACCGCAAGGAATACAACACACTGCGCACGCAGGTGATGTCACGCTCTGCCGACAATCAGACCAAATTAGAGAATCTGGAACGAACAAGGAAAGCGGACGAAGTCACAGTCGACAACCTCAAGGGTAAGGTAGACAGCATATCAGCCGCGATTGAGAAATTCGAAGCAGAATTGGCCAGTATCAGCGAGAGACGAACCGCTCGAGAAACAGCATCGAAGGAGCTTTCCAACATAATTGCCGCCAAGAAGAAGGAATTCAACCAGCTTCAGTCAGAGCGCGTGCGCACAAACCAGAAACGGACAGAGGTGGAGGAGAAGCTGGAAGATGTGGCCCGAAAGCTGAGGGAAGCCGACGATGGCCGACGCCAGAACGATCGCGAGACGCGGACTAGAGAAATGGTTTCTGCTCTCAAGCGCATCTTTCCCGGTGTTCGTGGCAGAATAGGCGACCTTTGCACGCCGAAACAAAAGAAGTATGATGAAGCTGTCATTGTTGCGCTGGGTCGTGACTTTGATTCAGTCGTTGTCGAGACCGAGAAGATCGCTGTCGAGTGTGTTCAGTATCTCAAAGAGCAGCGCTTCCCTCCGATGACGTTTATCCCCCTTGACAATATTAAAGTCAATGCTGTCAATACAGCCATCAAAGGATTCTCTGGGGCCAGGTTGACAATCGACACGATCAATTTTGATTCATCCGTCGAACGTGCACTGGCTTACGCCTGCGGTAGCTCGGTCGTGTGTGACAATCTGGACATCGCGAAGCAGATATGCTATGAAAAGCGAATTCCAGTCAAGGCTGTCACCCTGGAAGGCTACATCATCCACAAAGCTGGTCTGATGACAGGTGGACGCGGGCCAGAACCGAAAGGCGGTAAACGTAGGTTTGAGGAAGCCGACGTTCAAAATTTGCAACGTATGGCAGCCAAGCTCAAGGAAGAGCTCGACCGTTTGCCAAAGGGAGACAGACACAGCACACAGGAAGAGCCACTCCAGATTGAGCTCTCTGGATTAGAGCGCCGTCTGGCTGCAGTTCGAGAAGAACTCTCGGCCCTCAACAAGAACTATACAAGCAAGAAACGCGAGCTTGATAGCCAGCAGAAATTGTTGCGCGAACTGCAGCCAAAATACACGGAGCAAGCTGCAGCTCTTGACAGAGCTAAGAGTACAGTGCAACAGTTCAAGGACGCGATTGCTCGTGTGGAGGACGAGGTGTTCGCAGACTTTTGCAAGAGGCTTGGATACAGTGATATCCGATCCTATGAAGCTTCTCAGGGTAAATTGGAACAAGAGATCTCGGAAAAGAGGAGCCAGTTCGAGGTGCAAAAGCAGCGATTGGAGAATCGCCTCAAATGGGAAGTAGATCGCCATACAGCATTCGAATCGCGCATTACAAGAATGCAGGAACATGTTCGACGTCTCAAGCAAGATATCAAGGCGTACACGAAGGAAAAGGCCAGCATTGAGAAATCAATGAAGGGAGATCAGGATGAGATAGAGGCGCTTCGCGAGACACTGGACGAACATAAGGCCGATTTAGCAGAAAGGAACGAAAAAGTCAGCGAGGCTAGGATCGAGCTGCAGAAGCGCAGCAAAGATATCGAAGCACGCCAACGGGACATTACTGCTCTAGAGACAATTGTCCAGAAGAACAGCGCTAGCAAATCTGCTCTGCTACGTCGTTGTCGTCTCGAACAGATACAAATTCCTCTGGTCGAAGGCACGTTGGATAACCTTCCCAACGAAGATGATCTGTTGCGCCAAGATCCTGACGCTATGGATGTGGACGGTGAGGATGAGGAGATGATGGATCTAGCCATGGACGATCATGGCATCCAAATCGATTTCAGCGACCTAGACGAGGAGCTGAAGGAATCGGATGACCCGAGCGTCGAGAATAGGCTGACGGACAAGATCGCCGCGCTCAGCTCCGAATTGGAGAAGCTCAACCCCAATATGAGGGCCATGGAGCGACTAGAGGGTGTAGAATCAAGATTGAAGCAGACTGACCAGGAATACGAAGAGTCCAAGGCCGTGGCGCATGCTGCCAAAGAAGCCTTCAATGACATCAAGCAAAAGAGGTACGACCTCTTCAACAAAGCATTCACACACATACAAGAGCAGATATCCCATGTATACAAGGATCTCACACGCTCCGAAGCGTATCCCCTCGGTGGCCAAGCATACCTAGATATCGAGGAAGACACCGATATGCCCTACCTGTCCGGCATCAAATATCACGCCATGCCGCCTCTGAAGCGCTTCCGAGACATGGAGCATCTTTCCGGAGGAGAAAAGACAATGGCTGCTCTGGCGCTTCTTTTTGCCATTCACAGTTACCAGCCGAGCCCTTTCTTCGTGCTCGACGAAGTAGACGCTGCGCTGGACAATGCGAATGTCGACAAGATCAAGAAGTACATTCGAGAGCATGCAGGTCCGGGAATGCAATTCGTCGTCATCAGTCTCAAAGCCGGCCTGTTCCAGGACAGCGAGAGTTTGATTGGAGTATATCGAGATCAGGAGGTCAACAGCTCCAGGACATTGACTTTGGACGTGAGTAACCCCTGAGAAATGAATATTAAAATCGATGACCAGATTGCTAACCACTCTTACAGCTGAGGAAATATGCTTGAGATCTCACTTCAAATTACGTGTATATAATTGGAAGACTCGATATGATATGCTCACCTTCTTGCCTGCTGCGGTACTAAGATGATAGACAATGAGATGAGGCTGTGGTTTGGTAACGAAGATGTGCCCACGAGATCCAGCAAGGGAGAGTCATCGGCGAATGCTTTTAGGGAAATGGGCTTTGATTCGTGCATGAATTTCACAACATCAAATGTTCTTGTAGAACTGGAATCTATGATTTAGATGTCATGATGCCGCATGGCTGTGGGGTTTGACATTGATACCCAGTGTGGTTGTGCAAATTCCACATTTTAATCAATCTCTTGACAGTTTGGACTCGAGCGGTGTATTGATGAATCAGGCGCATGGGTGAATAGAAGTTGACGGTTAGGTCCAATCATGTGGTAAGCCTCAACTACGGTGACATGAGCATTTCCTGTTTACTGTATACGATTACAGCTCCTGGATTTCTGAGCTAAGGACCAGACATAGACGTTTCGAGCGGTCCACCAACCACTGTTTGTAGTGCAGCGCTTGTCGATGCTGAGTCCAGGCAGCGGCGTGGGTGGTTGTGAGACAGTACGGCTGTGGCAGTGATGCTGTGCGCAGAAGCTCTCAACGTGTCTCGAGGCGCATCTTATTTAGAAACCCAACGACTGTGCGGAAATGCGAATTTTTCAAGAAATAACTTCAATTATTCTATAGCCTTGAGGGACAGCGAAAGGGTTATTGGACTTGGAATAAGTCATGTAAGAACGGTATGGCAATCTTTCATAGCGAGTTGCATGGACCTCGTTGTGTGTGTGTGTTGTCTCATCAGGCAGCGGCCCCACACCCTGGAGAGGTACCTCAGCATCCAGCACCGTAGGTAAGGTACTGCAGGTCATCAATCGCACTATGAATAGCATTTCCCATCCTTTGTTCCGCCCCAACCTCCAATCCGTTCTACATCTCTCCCCCGACGTCCGACCTGCGCAATGGATTTGGCAGTGACGCTCGTCAAGTCCGTTATGCGGGCATTTTACCCGACGCGAGACATCCTCGTGATAGACGCGTTGATTCTCCACGAAGCGTAAGCCGGTCCAGGTCCAGGCTTTGTGCGATTGTCTTTCGCTAAAGTCCTTGCATAGACTGCGCGACGATGACTTGGCCTATCTCATGGCCATCAACACAAAGGATCTCCACAAGATCTGCGGCAAGCTCAGAGAGGACCGCTTCTTGACGGTGTATGCTTAACCTCCGGCATGGCGGCGCATCAGACAACTAAACCTTGCTAGGCACACACGATCCGAGCTGCGAGAAGGAAACCCGCGACCGAGCAACCGAACGTGGTATTACATCAATTACCGGCATACGATAGACGCCATCAAATGGCGCGTGTACAACATCGACAAGGAGGTCCAGGGAACAACTGTGCCCGCCAATGAAAAAAAGCAGTACTTCTGTTCCTTCTGCAAGGCAGAATGGACGGCCATGGAGGTGTTGGACAGCGTCGGCCCCCACGGCTTCATCTGCCATCGTTGCCACCACACCCTGACGTTGGAAACCGACCGCAACTCGGGTGGCCATGAGCAGTCGACTCGTCTCAACGACCAGTTCAAGTTTATCAGCGAGCTCCTCCCCAAGATTGACGCCGTCCACATACCCGAATGCGATTTTGACCGAGCGCTCTCCAAGGCACGTCCTGTCGTACGAGACGCCACTCACCAACGCGCTGCCACGATTCCAGTAGACTCGGGCGGCAACCGGCCAATGGCAGTCAAGGGTCTAACGAACCTTGGCCCTCAATCTATCGCAGTTAACATCTCCACAAGTGAAGGTCAGACGGAAGCCGAGAAGGAGGCGGAAAGAACACGGAAGGAGAGGATTGCGAAGCAAAACGCCCTGCCATCGTGGATGTCAAACAGTACGGTGACGGGAGAGTCCTTCGCTGGAGCCGCAGCTGCGCTTGGAGCTACGAACAGACAAGAAGCAGGCTCCAAATCGGCAGCGCAAGGCAAATCGATAGATCATACGGCCAGCGCTCAGATTGACGACATATTTGAGAAGTTGAAAGCGGAGCAGGCTGCCGAGAGGGCTCGCGAGGCCGAGCAGGACGACGATGACGAGGAGGAAGAGGGCTATGGTTCGGAGGAGGACGAGGGCGACTTTGAGGATGTCCCCGCGACAGGAAACACCTCGAGCATAGCCACGCCGGGCACGCCGGCAATCAAACGCGAGGCATCCGGAGGCGACAGCTCAGATGAGAGGCAAATAAAGAGGGTCAAGGTAGAGCCTGAGATCAAGAAGGAAGAAGAGGAAAAAGACAGCGACGAGGACGAGGACGAGGACGAGGAGCTGGAGTTTGAGGACGTTTGATTGAAGAGACTTGGGCATCGCCAAGATGCGGCGTTTGAGAAATTGGTTCTATTGTACAATCACGGTATACCTTGGAGCGGCATAGTATAGAGAGTGGCTTTACGGCGAAACGGTCACAAAACAACAAGCGTTGGCAAATTACATGCATGTTCGAGAGATTCCCAACCAGGCAGTGGTGTCCTCTTTTAACCATCTAGGGATTTAAAGCACGCCGAGATTGAGATTGGGAGACGGGGTTCCGGAGACGGGGGTTGGGCACGCCGGAAAACGCTTGCAGGGCTGACTGCGATGATTGAGGTGAGCGTAACTTAGACATTAATTACAGAGGTAGGGTAGTGTACCTCTGCGTTGGAATACCTTGTCTTTGGTACAGTACGTTAAACGGCAACGGCGTTCGTGCTTGGGCGGCCCCACATCCTACGATGCTCCCTACCTTAGTGTAGCCCGTCCTGTCGCCTTTGTTCACCAGTCTATTACGTAGCATGGACCCCGTCACGTCCCATGTATATCTTCTTCCCTACTCACCAGACGCCGTCATCACTCTTGTCGGACAATTTCGTGGAGGAGATTTGGCCTTGTTCCAAAACCAAAGGTTCCGCGAGCTTTTTGTGCAATCCGTCCCCACCTCCATAGGATGATGGAGCTTCAATCCATGCTACACATCTACTTGTCCGAATCTACGAGATTTACCACACTTTGACATCAAACTACACCAAGGGTCGCGACGATCACTGTTGAAGACACCAGCGTAAATACATTGGTGAAGTAACCAGCCTACAACTGCTGCCATCGTGCCGTTGAATCAAATCCTAAAAGGGTCGCACGGTGCAAAGGGCGCGCTCAAGTTATTCGCAACCTCCAACAATGAAAGCCCCATGACCCTCGCGCCATGGCATTGCGGCTACCTTCCATCTACCTGCTCCCCACGCATCTCCAGCCGGATGAGCTGCACGAGCTCGAGGAGCGCATCCCCTCGCTCACGTACGACATACGCGAGGCCGAGGTCGTGGTGGGCAAGCTCTCCAAGCGGGAGCGCGCCATGTTCGAGCTGCGTCGCGCCAAGCTCGAGACGGAGCCTTGGTCTGCTGCTGACGAGCCGCCGGACCACAAACGGCGAAGGGTCTCGCCACCTGATGAGGCCGCTGAGGTCCACGATACCGGCTTCGGTCTTGATTCGAGCTCCCTGGTGCGGCCAAGAGGGACCGTAAAGGTGGTCAAGCTATCATGGCTGACCGAGTCACTGGAACAAGGCAGAGCAATGCCGCTCGACGCTTACCTCCTCTACGAAGGCTACAAGCTCCCCCAAAGTCCGGAGCTGGAGTTACGGCACAAGTCCAAACCACCAATGGGCCCTCCGCCTGCAGACCATAAGGCCTCTGCAGCGCTCATCCTCCAGCGAGCCGCGGCAGACACCACGGCTTCGCAAAGCACGGCGTTCCGCCACCCTGGCTCTGCAAGGTCGCAGCTCCCGGCGCGGCGGCCACGGCTGCTGCATGAGACGACCTCGGAGCACGATTTGCCTCTTCCTCCAATTCCTGAATACTTGACCACGACCTATTCCTGCCAGCGGCCTACGCCTGTGAATCCTCCTAATGCACCATTCATAGAACAGCTAAAGGAGGTTCGCACGTTACGCATCCTAGAAGGCGACAAGATCGGCGTCCGCGCATACTCTTCCTCAATTGCCGCTTTGGCTGCATATCCGTACCCGTTGCAAGGGCATCATGGTAAGCCAGGCCGCTCCGGATGCATTTCACCATGCCAGTTGAAACTGACACACCTGTAGACGTTGCTCGCTTACCAGGCTGTGGTCATAAGATAGCCGAGCTGTATCAGCAATGGATTGAGACAGGGCAACTGGTTGAAACAACAGAGGCGGCCAATGACTCAAGGTTGGCCACTCTGCGTTTGTTCTACGAAATCTGGGGGGTGGGAGACACAACAGCCCGAGAGTTCTATAAGAAAGGTGGGTCACTTCCATGGCGGCTCGTGATGCGACATTATGCTCAACTATCTAGGATGGCGGGATCTGGACGATGTGGTCGAATATGGATGGCAGAATCTCAGCCGGGTACAGCAGATTGGGGTCAAGTACTACGACGAGTTCAAGTCTAAGATTCCGCGGCCGGAAGTCGAGAAAATAGCCAGCATTGTACTTGACCACTCGCGGAAGATTGATCCTGGTTTCCAACTCGTCATTGTCGGTGGTTACCGACGAGGGAAAGCCGAGAGTGGCGACGTCGACTTGGTTATTAGCAACCCGCAGGAAGCTGCGACGCTCCACTTTGTCGAGAGGTTGGTCATGAGCCTGGAGAAAGGAAAGTACATTACGCACACGCTCATCATGTCGTCAAAGAACAGCGAGCGAGGTCAAATGCCTGTGGCGTGGAAGGGCGACGGCGGTGCGGGAACCGGCTTCGACACGCTCGATAAGGCGCTGGTAGTCTGGCAAGACCCTCTTCAGGTAGGGGCGCCGCACCGCCGCGTGGACCTGATCATAAGCCCATGGAAGACGGCGGGCTGCGCGGTCCTGGGTTGGAGCGGCGGCACGACCTTCCAGCGCGACGTGCGGCGGTACTGTAAGAAGGAGATGCGGCTCAAGTTCGACAGTAGCGGCATCCGAAGCCGCGTGGACGGCTCCTGGGTTGATTTGGAAGGTGGCGCGGCGGAACCTGCACCAGATATGGTGACGGCCGAGAAGATGGTGTTTGAAGGGTTAGGGTTGACATACCGGCGACCCGACGAGAGGTGTACAGGATGAGTGGATCTCGCACTCGCGGCATCGACAGGATGCATTACGCACAGAGCCCCTAGCGATTCAAAAGAGCTTGGAAGCACCTGGGCAAAGGCAACGGTTCGGCCACGTCGCAGATTTCTCGGCCTGGTTGTACCCCCGATGTTCCGGCGTGCGGTGTTGGGCCGTCGGCTTGAATCATACACCGGTCTGCGGGCTGCAGGGCCTAAAATTACCTTGCAGATCTACCCGCGTTTTAGCTCATGCGGAAAGTGCCTCTAACTCCGCACGCAACATTGTTCATCGAGTGTTAGCAATGACGACACGGGTTCCGCAAGTTGGTTCAGCTGGTTCAACAACATCCATTTCCTGTAGGAACTGGAATGCAGGTTTCGGTCCGTGGGCGGTTGATGAAGTGGTAAGCCTAACCATCATCGGTTCAAGAGCATTGCCCCGTCTTCAGCGGGTCAACAAGAGCCATTGGCTCACTTGAGAGACCTAGGCTCGTGTAAAATCAGCGTTAGGGTAGTAATGCATGTAAATCTTTTGTTGTTATTTCTCTCTCCTGGCGACAGCTCACGTCATCACGGGTGTCTTTTCACAGAATAAGGTGAAAATAGTGTCCTGAATTAAAAAGATCGAGGATGATGGTTTGGGTGACTTCAAGTAAAGCTACTCGAGACAAAGACCTAGTTTCGGACTTCGGACTTATGAAACCCGGCGAGAGCGGCCACGATGACCTAGAATGCATGGTCAGCGCGGTACTTCGAGTAAGAGAAGCGTCGTCCAATCCTTGCCAAGACGGCATGCCTTGATGCTGTAACGTTATCACACAAAAGACGCCAGTCACCCGGAAGCAAAACGGCACGTTTGACTCGTTCGGCCTCTGGAGATCACCCGCAGAGCCGCCCCCAAAACAGCGCGGAAACGGACATTGTCGTTGCCGAAACGAAAGCCCCCCCCCCCCCCCGGGGCCCCCTGTTCTCCTTGCAAACATCTCCAACCGATTAGAAAGGTCGGGGCGTATACATTTACAGGCCATGGGGCCGCTTAGTCACCTCATTCGTTAGCAAAGCCGCGCAAGGTAAGCACATCACTGCAAGAATGGCCGAGCGAACGGGTTGAGACACGACAAGCCCCTCCCCCCCTTCCCTTTCCAGCCCAATTGCCAGCCATCGTGCTGTGCAGGTAGGTTGCTTGCAATC
>PXOD01000343.1:0-73338 GCA_003012165.1 Paramyrothecium roridum
TCCAGTGCACCAGAAAGGCCCGCAAGCTCCAATGACGGGCTCTCGAACCGCGCGCATACAGACCGGACAAAACCAGGTCGGACTGCCGAAATTGCCATGCCGAACCCTTACTCGAAACGGCGCTTGGGCAGTCACGGACTGCTTTCCTAGTCTACTTGCTCAGTTCGCGCGCGCCCTGGGAGGGCAACGATTGGCGGGCGACGCATCGACTGTTTGGCGTTGATTCCGTGGAGCAGGGATCCGGGCTACGGGAAGCAGTGGGCGTTTGCCGGGTATGACTGGCTGGGCGAGGAACGGGGGAGAGGAGGAGGAGGAGGAGGAGGAGGAGAACGAAGAAGAAGTGAAAAGAGGCTAGCAAGGACTGGCGACGGGCGACAAGGACGGATGCATCTGGATCTAGCAAACGCGCGGACGCATTGGCGGAGAAGACGAGGGCCTGTCAAGAGGACCTGGTCCCGCGTGAAGCTATTCATGCCCAGCCAACCCACCCTCTCCTCGTCCGCTTCCAGAGTTGTTAACCATCTTTCTTCCTCTTCCTTTTCCTCTTCCTCTACAGTACTTTCCCGCTCTTTCAAACAAACGTCCGTCATTTTCTTTTCATTGTCTTCGTTTCTAATACAGTACAGTGTCGCAATACAGTACACTTTATTTCCAAGCCTTTCTTTTTTCTTCTTCTTCCCTTTTATGTCCTTTCCCTTTCATTAGCGGTAGTGGCCACCCCGTTCACCGTGTCTCGTTTCCCTGTGGTGCCTGGTACACACACACCTCTCTGCCCCCGAGGACCGTTATCCATTCACGGGCCAAATACTTTTCTCTCTCTCTTTGTCACTGTCTCGTTTGCTTCCCAGAAGAGGGAAGAAGGAAGAGTCATTTTTTTTCCTCCTTCATTCATTTTCTTTGTGCCAAGAACTGTTGAAATACCGTCTGCGACGATACTCTCCTACTTTCTATCATCTTGGACTGTCAAAGTCTCTTCGTCGACTACACCATACGCAAGAGGACCTCATCCTCACACAAACTCACGAGCCACGCATTACACACGTTTCCACAAGATACCATTTTAAGATATCCCTTGGTTTTACGCAGCTTTGGACACCATGCATTTGAGCTCCGCTCTCACTCTTTTCTTGATCGCCCCGGCGGCGCAGGCTGCCGGCCCTCTTACATGGGTCAGGAGGGTGTAAGTGAACATGGCCATCCCACAGCAGAATGTTCATTTGTCTAACAGTGAACAGTGCCTCTCAAGCAGAGCTTCCACGATCTGCAGCCGCTAAGAACCCAGCGTAAGATCCTTCCACCATAACCCTACAAGCGAATGCTTGCTAAGACCTCTTACAGTGAAGACGCCTTGGGCCCGTTCGATACGCCCCGCCCTATCTTCGAGACGCTGACTGGGACCACGCTCACTATCCCGACATCTCTATTGCCAAGCGCCTCGCCCGATGCCGGAGACTCACCTACGACGTCGGTAGAGGGGCCACCCACTTCACTTGTCGTGATACCCATCGACGACACCACCACGTCCGCCGTCCCTGATGTTACGCCAACGAGCTCCCTTCCGCCCGTGGAAGAGCCACCCAGCACTCCCAACCCGACGACAACTCCCGAGGAGACTATTACGACCATCATTACGCCGTCTTCGGCTCCTCCCGCAGGGTCAGATGCCACCCCGGCCTTGCCTACCACCTCGCGGCGGCCCCAGTCTACAGTCAACCTTGGTGATCTGGTGCCTCGCCCGTCTCCAAGCTCTAGCGCCGCGCAATCCGGCCTACCGACTCCGCCCTCACCACCCGAGTCGACTATTACGACGTCGATCGCTCCATCTCTGGCGCCGACTCCCGGCCCCTCCACTTCAGGTGCTGGCCGCCCTGTTGCCCCGTCCGGCGCACCGGGAAACACTCCAGGCGCCAGCCCACGGCCTACCTCGAGCGACTCCGGCGTTGAGACGAGCATTCTTCCCGGAAACCCTCGACCAAGCACCCCAGGCGCGGGCGGCACCATCACCACTTCCATCGTCCCTGGAGCACCCACACAGGCAAGCTCCGCTGCTGAGACTCCGGTTGCTGACCCTCAGACAAGCACTTCCCAAGCCGAGGGCACAATCACAACCTCGGTAACTCCTGGGAAGCCATCATCGGCAGAACCAGCCGCCAGCTCCGGTGCTCCAGTTGTGGACACGCCGGTGGGTAGCTCATCCGCCGACGTTACCATCTCAACGTCCATCGTCCCCGGCAAGCCGACTTCGGCTGCTCCCGAAGCTCCTCCGCAGCCGCCCGTCTCTTCTGCACTTCCTCCCACATCCTCAGCCTCCTCTGCGCTACCGCCGCAGCCACCTGCTTCTTCTACGGTTCCGCCTGCGCCGCCTTCTTCATCTGCCCCATCCTCGTCGGCCCTGGTCAGCCCCACCGGCGCCCCCGATGGCGCCGTCCCGACGGCCAACCCCGGCGGGCCCCCGACCGGCACCACCACCGTCCCTGCCCAGGTCTTCGCCACCAACCTTGCGCGCGCCCGCGACCTCAACAAGGTCTTCGCCCGGCTGACCGCCGACTCGGCCTGCTCCGCCGGCCAGGCCGCTTGTGTTGAAGGCCAGGTCGCGCAGTGCAGCTCCAACGGCGCCTTCGAGCTGAGCGCCTGCACCAGCCAGGCGGAGCGATGCTTTGCGCTACCGCTGAGCAACGCTGAGGGTGTGCTCGTCAAGTGCGAGGACGTGGGCGTCGCGGAGGGCGTGCTGGGAGGTGATGCCGGCGCGGAGCCTGCTCCCACAACGCCTGCGCAGCAAACCGAGACACCTTCTGAGCAGCCGGTGCCGGTGGTGACGATGACGACTGTTGTGACCGTCAGCGACCTGCCGCCCCCACAGGCTTCCAACCCACCACCGAAGACAACGTCTATCGTCCCCCAGCCTCCTCAGCAGCCTCCCCAGCAACCTCCTCAACAGCCTCCTCAGCAGCCTCCTCAGCAGCCTCCTCAACAGCCGCCCCAGCAATCTCAGGAGCCTCCTCAGCAACCTACGCAGCCTGTCGAGCCACCCCAGCAACCCACGCAGCCTGCCGAGCCTCCCAGCAACCCCGAGCCGCAGCCCAGCACCCTCACCAAGTCAATCAAGCAACCCGGTGCCACTAGCCCACCGGCGCAAGACACCACCTTGACCACGGATCCGGCACCCGGCCCAACGTCCCTCGAGGTCATCCCCATCGAGGACGACGTGCCCGCAGCGACGCCCAGCGCCGTTGCTACCTCGAACAGGGATGACGACGCAGAGTCCACAATCATTGCGACTAGGAACGGCACTCCCACCGTGTCCTTGTTCTTCACTGTCACGAGCACGCAGACGGAGACGGAGCGGGAGACGGTCACTCTCATCATTCGTGGATAAGAGCTTGCTGAGGATGCTTTTGATATTTCGGAGTTCAGATTTGGATACATTATCATTATCCTGTATTCGCCCGCCTTTTCCTTAATGCCCCTACAACAAATCCCCACCACAAGTTGTTTAATCCGATGCCCGGCATCCCACTCCTCAGACTAGTAGACTAGTACATGGCAGAGAAGAGTTGCACGAAAATAATAAGGTTTTATAGTCTTTGCTTAAATATCTGTAATTACTGGACTATCTCATCTATAAGACCGCTGCGTCTTGTGAAATACCCGAGAACCAAGGTTCACCGAATAATGATTTCCTCGAACTCGTAAGGAGTGGACATTGTCGGGAACAATTCACCATTCATAATGCCGTGCACATATGCTTCGCCTATTAAACTGTAGACTTTGAGTCTCTCTCCTAAGCTGGATTTTGGAGACGGAGAGTCTTCGTCATGGAGCGTGCCACTTTCTGTTCGGACCGATTCGCCATTGACCTCGTGATATAGGGGCCTTAGGATAAAAGGCCAATTGGAGCCTTGCAGCGCCCAGACTTCGTCGCCTTTTTTACTCGATGCTGGCCCTAACCCCATAAGATTGAGTGTGCCAACCTTGTCCATCAATCGTGATGTTTTGCAAAAACCGGGAGTTATTGGGGTGTCTAGCTTGATTGAAAGTACGGACTGACCTTTCGCTGAGTTGAAATGGCTTGCAATTTTCTCGTATGGTTCGATGATATGCGACAAGATAGGTATGCTGGCACTACAGCTTTGGAAAGACTGGTAGTCCAGGGCGCTGGTTGCGGCCCGCCACTTGGCCACTTCTTCAACAAGAAATTCTTTTGAAAGCCCTTTGATGCTCAGTGCTGACTGGATAAGATCGCGTGAGAGAATGCTATCCACAAAGGATAGCTCACGACCTTGCATTTCTATGCAGACGTAGAATGAAAGAGAGCCCGTTAAAAGGCTTTCAAAATCTCTGGGCGATGGAGATCGCGTTTCATGCTGCCCGGCACTGGAAGGCTGCCAATGACCATAACTCAACGTCGCCAGAAGCGTCTCCACCGGGTCCATCTCACTGATGCAGTAACTTTCCGGCAATGAATTCAAGACTTTAATTACATTTAAAGCAAACTCAAGGCACGGGGCTGGCTCTAAGGTATATGGGAAGGGGTACGATCTCTCGCCGATCACACCAATGCGACGCCCAAAGACATGGAGATCATCGGATCGAATACTGAAACGTTGCGTGCTGGAGAAGTCTTTAGAGCCGAAAACGTCTTCTGATACGATCTGGCGCTCCAACGGACGAGATACGCTCCTCATGGAAGAAGGGAAACGGTCACGATTCGCTAGGTTAGGAACCCAAGAGGGAAGCTCGCCCTTTGTATCGATCCATGTCGGTTCAGCTCGGCGCTGTAGATCATGGTCTGGAGCTTTCTGCTCGTACTGAGCACCTTGTATGATAGTCATGGCACGAATGCCTATGCTGCCCTGCATGAGGCGAACAACAAAGGTGCGATACACTTGTGCCGTAGTGAGCGTGTAATCAGCCTCAAGGGGCGTGAAGGGAATAGCGTGTGCTAATCGTTCAGCATCAACACTGGTACGAGGAAGACTTAGGGCGGATAGTCTTGACATTATGGCATCAGCCATCCCCAGAATGCCATAGACATAGTCACGCGGATCTGAGGCGAATGTCGCTGCGCTACGCCAGAAGATCCATGCTAGCACGGCTTCATAATCCGGAAGCTTGATGTCGTCTTCGTTCATTCCCCCAACTTCGTCTGAAAAGCCAGGTGAGACGTCATCGATGCCGGTTGGCCCTCCATTATTGATACTCATGGAAGCAAGAAGACGGAGCAATTCATCCATGTCGCTCAAGCATTTCCTAAGGACTCCATGTTGTACTACAGCATAACCGGCAGTCGCGTTGTGGCCATAATCAAGCTGCATAGATAAAGATAGGCCGAACAGGTATTCGGCGGCATCATGGAGAACTTCAGCATCGATAAACGTGTCGCCATAAAGAACTCGGAGCGTCTTAGCGAATGCGTATTCCTGCATAGCCCACAGACGGTGGAACCAGCGCCGTGAGAAGAAAACTCTCAATAGCTCCCAGTCAGCGGGGGGCAGAAGATCACCAGGTAAGACTGGACGTGGTCTACCAGGCCCAGAAGACGAGATTTTTGCGCTTTTTGCTACATCGATTAGAATGGAGTTGAGACGGGCCCCTTCCTTGGGGCCAACTGTGCCTAGCCAGACATCGACGGCGTCTGCCTGTTGGTAGATACGATGCATGTTGCCAACCTGCTCTCCACGCTCACGCTCATTGTTCTGAAGAATACATTGGTAATCGATCCAATACCACTCACTTTCATTCAGATTCGAAATTCGAAAGAAGGCATGGACAAGGTTGAGTGGGAAAGCCCGGCCGAGCTCAGGAATTTCCACAAAAGGGCTGGCATCGTCGGGCCGGCCTTGGGCATGACCCCATGTGTAGCTGAGAGCACGGTAGCGTGGTGCGGAGGACAGAGGGAAGACCGAGGCCTCAATGAGAACTCCACCGTCAGTGTCAACAGAGATCTCGACTAGGCGAATGCAGTCCGCACTCGGGAGCCCGCCATCAGCGTGGGGGCGACACGGACCGTTCATTCGCTTCCACAAGCCATTGAAACCCCCATTGGAATAAAATCGCACGATAGTAGCCTCGAGATGCTCAGAATACACAGAGTAAAAAATAAAGACGACACTCATGATCAGGAGGGCACAGAGGCCGTCCACCACATAGGGCAGCCATGTGTTGCGCTTGTGGTGACGGGATGGACGGCCTGGGACGGAAGAAGATGCCATGCTGAGGCTGTCGCCGACTGTACAAGACGTGATTCTTTCTCGGTGGCTTCTCAGTCGAAAACTTTTATCAATTCAGCCAGTGCCCCATCCTAGGGACCGGCATTACTTGGCCAGTTGGATGCACCCGAATATGGGCGAGGATGTCCAGGCCATTGACACAGAGACCTTGTCATCGAAGGTATATCATGAAGGTTTGAGTAGCACCAAGGTGCAAAAACGCAACTTCTAGGGCATATCAATATCAGGGATGAAAGAAAAAGGGTGAGGCGCGCAGATCTCTTTTCGAAGGATTCGTGATCTTTCCCTCATTCTGGAAGGCGGTGAATTTCGAGGAAGGCGCAGTAAGGCTAGAGGATGTCAGCAAATAAACCTGACTGAGGATAGATAAATATATGACTTCGTTTTAAATTGATTGGCGTTTGTTGCGCAACAATAGTAAATCTTGTCCATAAAGGAGCTGGCACCACCACCACCACCATCTTTGAGAGTTTCTGCTGGCTTCATAATACAGCGAGTAGCAAAAATACAGGCACCGCAAAGCCAGAATAATCCCCACCAAACATTACTGCAAGTAGGCACTGAACTCAATAGTTATTCTTATTCTATTAAAACACTCGTTAAATAATTTAGTTACAGTAGACAAGTATTTTTCTTACATTTAATTCAATTGAGTTGTTGATAATGACGTGAGTATAGCGGTGTGGATTTTCTGCTAACCGCTTGATAAGGAACCGTAGGTAATGAGGGAACGAGCACTTCCAGGGACCTTCTTAACTAGATAAAGTTGAAAAGGAGCGAAAAGAATTAATGCTCCGCGACAACGACAGTCGTGCTAGACTCATGGAAGGTTCAGCGTAGGGACCATTGCGCCGCTCGCTCTCCGTTGCGTAGTCTTCCTTGGGAGATTTCACCAACTCAACGACTGCTTGCTAATTCTCTATCGTTCATTAATTTTCATCTACTTTATCGTCATACTTTTACATCATTATGCTTCTAAATCGACACAACCCAAGCCACTTAAGCTGCGTGCTTCTCGTTCACCAAGACATATCGGTAGCGGGCCTTGCCGTCAGCCATGTCTTGGATCGCCTTGTTGGCCTCCTTCAATGGCCTCTCCTCGACCCAGGCCTTGACCTTCTTGTCCACAGCAAGCTGCAGCATCTCGGCAATCTCGTCGGGAGAACCGATGCCGCTACCACCAATCCTCACCCCGCTCATGAGGAGAGGGAAAACATTGATGGGAGGCAGCTCACCGCCATCAGGAGCACTGTAAACACGATCAGTACGATTCAGTTTCTTCTGTTGCGGCCCGATAGCTCGGGGAGAATTTGCGCTTACCCAACTTGAATGAAGGTGCCGTAAGTCTTGAGAAGGCCGACGTAGCCCATGAGGGGCATCTTGGGGCTCGAAACCGTTGAGACGATGAGGTCAAGAGATCCGCGGTACTTTGTCTCCCAGTCCTTGTCGTCATCCGTGGCAATGTACTCGTCCGCTCCGAGAGACAGAACCTCATCCTTCTTGGAGGCCTTGCGAGAAATGCCGACAACCTTGTCGGCACCTAGTGCCTTTGCGAACAGCACACCAAAGTGACCGAGGCCGCCGACGCCGACGATACCAACAGTCTTGCCGGGACCACAGCCATTGTGCCGCAGTGGAGAGTACATTGTGATACCACCGCAAAGCATAGGCGCTGCCTGTTCCGAAGGCAGCTCGTCGGGAATCTTGAAAACGAAGCGGCTGTTCGTACGGTTGTAGTCGGCATAGCCGCCATACGACTGGCCTTCGCCGTTGGGGTACTTTGAGTTGTAGGTGCCAACGTTGCCTCGCTTGCAGTAGTTCTCGCGTCCTACGGAGCAATCAGGGCAGTCGGCTTGCAGGCAGCTTCGGGCCTGAGCACCGACGCCAACTCTGTCACCGACCTTGACGTGCTTGACGTTCTTGCCCACGCGCACAGCCTTGCCAACGATTTCATGGCCGACACAGCAAGCTATGTATGGTCAGAACTGGTTGTAGGGATGTAGCAAGGGTTCAAGGGTCCTTACGGTAAGTAGTCTCGCCCCAGCCGGATCGCAGAGTGTGCAAATCGGAACCACAGATACCGCAGTGGGTGATCTGAATGTCGACATCATCCTCCTGCCAGGTCTTGGGCTCGAAGCTGCCCCATTCCATCTTTCCATCACCAGCCTCAGGGCCCTTGCCTAGCCAACCTTCGAACTTGTAGTCGGTAGACATTGTTACTAGAGGTTCAGTTGCCTATATTGGATAGTGATTTTGTTTCCAAAGTCGGTAGTTGCGGTGGTGAGAGAAAGAGAGCAGTGTTGTAGTGAAAACTCCATGGTGATGACGGCTGCTCTCTCGAGTTATATACGTATGTAGTCGCAATCCACGGATCCCCCAAAACGAAAGCAGTTAGTCGGCGATGCCCATCGAAGAGTTTCCATTTCAAATCACGTCTACGATTTTGAACAACTAAAGTCCGTTAAAGCCATAGGCATGGCAGTCCGGCACTTGGGCTACTTTCTCCACACGCGCGCTAATGCAAGTGGCTTATCCGACCAGAGGTGCCTGTTTTGCAGGCGACGTTAAGGTTGAAGCTGTCCCTGTTTGAGCTCCTTTGCTGGGTCGGACCAGTCCTCAAAGCATTCCGATTGATCCTGGCCGAGTCCTCCGATTCGGGGGCGAAGCAGATAGGACAAGGCCGGCAGCAAATTCGTCGCAGACCCGCCATGTGGGGCTCGCGATGAAGTCATGACGGGATCCGTCCAAGGTTTGGATCGTGGGGATTGCCACTTGATCAGTGATGGAACAAGGTGATAAGAGGTTTCTCGAAGGTTGAAGTAGCTTAACGGATTAATAGGAGAATAATTGATTAATACCGTCGTAATTCCGTGAGGACGTCGCCGGATGCGGCGATGTTGCATGACCTTCGGGCTCACCCGCTCATGTCAGCACCTTCTTTTCCTCCACGCCCGGATGGATAATACATCAAGCATGATCAAGTATCAAGGAGCGGAGTTCTCCACAGGCTCAAGTCAATTCCAGGATATGTGGGGCCCCTTTGACCTACGCCGCCTCATCTTACGACGATAAGAGTATTTGCACAGGGTCCGAGTATCGCTGAGCTGTGGGTTTCTGTGGGAAAAGCCTCGGCAAGCGTCTGCCCCGTGGCAAGAACCTCCAAAGCCCACACCTCATGTTCTGGAAAGACGCCACCGAACGCTCGTAGCGTAGCATTGCCGAGTAGACTCGTGGAAGCTTGTGAAACGATCCCGATGTTGTTCTGTGATCTACATGTTTCTTGGCTGTGGTTGCATAACCGCGCGCAAATTGGACGCGGCTCATTGAATGCACCAAAAACCAACTCGGGACTTGACCGAGACTGCAGGTACGATTATCTGAATCACACCTCGCCTCCACATCAAGAGCTTTGCTTGATGCCGGGAGCAGAATCTTTTTTCGGAATGCGAAATACGAGATTGATCAACTTCAAAGTGCACGCCTGAAACCCTGCGCAGTTTTTCTGTCAGCAGTTTCATGAGGCTTAGCACATAATGTCTGGACAACTTGTGCAATATTATCCCAGTCTGCACTTCAAGGCGGCCATCCTTAATATGCAAGGACGAATGAAGAACAGCGCACACTAATATATTTATATATATATGTATATATATACTTGATTAACAATCCCATCTTCAAGCACGGCTGATCACAGTATCTATCTGTATTGTGCCTGTCACATTATTGCCGTTACACCTGTTGTGTGACCGGATCCATCTCCCCCACGCCATGTATGTCACAAAGCCACGATCTTGCCAAGACATAAAAGTGATCATCGCCAAGGCGGAGATTTTCCATAGATTTGAACCAACCTCAACTCTGTTAAATTACTCAGAGTATTCGTGATGTTCGTGATAGAATTTACATCTTTCTCTTATTTCGGCTCGAAAATCGTGGACTGCACCTCACTCCACGCGCAGGAGCTGAGGGGCAACGGATGGGGAACGCCTCGGCAAAGGACCCGAGAGACCCTGGTCACATAAATCTTACTGCGACGCTGGCTTTGCAGACCCAAAAGTGAGAGGTAACGTTAGCCCGACTATTCGAGAATGCCCACCTGTTGGGGAGCCTCAAACATAGCGGAGCCGTCCAACCCGCACTTTCTCTTGTGTCATAGCACCGCAGTTCCCCAACTCGGTTCCAGCTCATTCTTTGCCTGTTTCCATGACCTAGCCAAATCTTTTTTTCTTCTCGCTTCTGAGGTGTCAGGAAACCCTCGACGTTGGCTTGGTATCCTTGACGTCGCATCCAGTCTCACTCTTGGCAACGGGTGGCGCAGATCATATGCAGGCTTCAAGAACCGGGGACACGTCTTGCCTCAAATGGATACAGTCGTGCATTTTGTGACGATGCGGCGCTGAACCCTTGAGGTCATGTAGGGACCAAGCGAGCAGGCACCGCACTCCAGCAGCAAGCGAGCTGATGGCGGGGAGCCCTGATGGCTGGGAAGACGGAAGCGCCGACGTCGCAACCGGCAAGCTCCTGATCGTGGAGTCTCCCCTCCCTCTCCCTCTCCCTCTCCGGATCGATTGTAAGCTTGACCTTGAATTGAGCAAGCCATTGATGCAAGCAATGCAACATACCGTAGAACTGTTGTTCAGCCTCACGGTGTTGATCCTGAGGAAAAGTTCCAAGATTCGAGGATACAATTCCGCGCCTCTAGTATATATACTCTGAAATCGCCTGTTAATATTTGATTTGGAATCTCTCCAGACATCCACAATCACAAAGAACCAATTTCTTAAACCATACATCTAGCTACCATTGCCCACACACTATCCACAAGCCTTAGAATTTCCACACTCATCTCCAGTTACACACTCTCAGCATGGCATCTACAGCAATTCAAAACATGGTACCGGAGAGCATCCAGTTCCCCAAGCTCGACGACATTCCCATAAGGGAGAAGGACCACTCCAAGATCGAGTCGGAGCGCCTAGAGATGTCCGAAAAAATTCTCGAAATCATTTACCAGTTTCGTCTTACAAAGGGACCCAATTCGCTTGAGAAAGCTCGCGAGGGAGCTCCCAAGTTCATCGCCGACATCTACAACTTTGTCAAAGACAACAAGACTATTCGCATGTGTCTCCCTGCTTTCCCCTTCAAGTCCGCCAACAAGGTCGTCAAGGTCTTGGGCACTACTCCGGATTATGCAGAGGAGATTGCTCTTTCTCGACTGAACAGCCTTTGCTCGGAAATCTCCGAGATCTATGAGCCGGGCGCCACCATCATCATCATTTCTGATGGTCTCGTATACAATGGTAGGCACCCAAAGTATGAGACACATTCAATAAATACTGATCAGTTATCAGATTTACTTGCTATTCCGGACCGCGACGTCTGGGCGTATGACGAGGAGCTTCATGCCATGGCTACCGAGAAGGGTTTTACCCACATCGAGTTTTCCTGCATGAAGGACCTGGTCGATTTCCCCCTGCCGGACAAACTTGATGAGATGACCTACGTTGCCAACGCCACCAACTTTCGCCGTGCCCTGTTGAACACTTATGACAGGCCAGACCTGGATGTCGATGAAGAGATCGCCAACAATGAAGATACTTTACTCACTTACCGTGGCTACAAGCGCTTCCTCGAGTCCGACTTGAAGTACATCTTCCCGTTGAGTGACAACCGCAGCCACAAGAAGTACATAAAGGACGTGGCTTTCCTAGCCAAGCAGATGATCATGCGTGGTTATGTGAGTAACCGCTTCAGCCTACTGGTAGCCAATCTGAAGACTAACATGGTTGTGTACAGGCCTTCTCTGGAGCCGTCAAGGCCAACTTCCCCGACCATGTCCGCCTTTCTATCCACCAATCTACCAACCAGGCCAAGATCTCCATCAGCCTGCTTCCAACCGGGATGACGCCGTGGCACTGCTGCGTTGGCATCCAGTCCGACGGATCGATAGTCAGCGGCACCAAGGCTGACTTTGAGGAGGACCCAAAGTTCGAAGTCCACCACGAGGATGGCCGCCCCATCTGTTTCAAGGAAGCGGATACTGAGGATAATTGAGTGTACTTGGGAAAATCAAGGCGTTTATGTTGCATTTTCCTTTTTCTGATTATGTACCCACGGTCTTTATGTACGCGTAGCGAAGTTAGCGATTCGATTAGGCATGAATGTTTCTGATCTTACGAGCCACTAGTCAAAATGATCACCATCAATCGTTTTCATGACATTGAAACTGGGCTCAACCGCACTCAGCGGTGCTTCACTGCTGATCCTAGTAAAAATCAATGCGCGTCAGCTGCCTGCTCCAAGCCTCGCTGCATCTGAATGTCTCAGTAATGTCACATTTGCAGCGCCATGATGTGTAGTTCACCGATACTGCGCTCAGCCGAGCTAACGGCACAATCCGCTAAGTCGGGCGGCTCATGCAGTCGAGTGTCGAGATGGACCAGGCTGGATATTGCTAACGGTATGTTGCAAGCCGCATGTAACCAGAAGTTGCCCTGCCCGGCCCAGCCAAGGTGGCCCGTCAGAATACGAGCGGCATCAAGCCAGCTGAAATGAACACCACCATCAATGGAACAGTTCCTCAATCCGGCGATGTTCAACAGTTGGGCCCTGTTACATTGCCACAAGCGCATGGAACGTCACCTACGTAATAGCTGTATGTGAACTATTGTCTCAAGCCACAGTGGGGACGTTCGTTGCAGGGCTGAACCCAGGCGGCTGGGTGATGAAAGAACCGGTTCTTTTTCTTCTCTGCTTCGTTCTGCTTTTCTTTTCTTTTTACTCGGGTCCGGACCAGATGTTTCTTTGAAGCCGCAAAGATGGAGATGGTTCGCATGGGCGCTCCGTGTCGGAATACGTCAGTGGTGAGAGAATCTGAATTATCTCTCTTCTCTTCTCCGGTTACCAGATTCATATGACCTAGAATCCTGTTTAGAACCTTGGGGAAATCGTGAGCTGTTCCTGTATCCCCAAGTTCATGAATGCTGCGGAATCCAGCTAGCTGGCGTGGTAAAGTGTTACGGCCAACGCGGGCCTCGAGGTTGCTGTTGACCTAGCAGCCACTGGGCACCGCTATATGAAAGCACATACCCGCGGGTGTATTTCTCTGAACCAAAGGATGTTAAGTTGTTTTCTGAAAAATGCATGAACATGAAAACATTCAGGTTTTCTCAGTATGGTAAAATAACGTGGTAGGACCAGAGGCCTACGACTTGCTCTCTGCTAACTTCCACGACGTTTCATGTTTTACCGATATCTTGATTTTCGAGACCAGACTCCTGAGCTTCTCTTCTCCTCACGTCTCGTCGTCTCATGCACACGACCAAACAGTAAAAAGATGAACAACGAAAACTAGAATTGAGGATAATATGGGCTTTGACAGATGCTGTTAGGTGGCCACACTCAGCTGCAACTGGCAAAAAATTTCACTCCGTAGAGTATTTTGAATCGGAATATCCTATTTCCAAAAAGTCGAACATGCACTGCTGTGATCGTGGCCGTGTGGCTCTGGTGGTTGGGACTTTCTCAACCTCCTTTCTACCACTACCCCCAAAGATTTCTAATAGTGCACATACAGTGCTAGAAGGAGAAGATGGGGTTCCAAGCGCTATACTAAATGAATAAAAAGAATACACAAACGTGCAAATCAAGAAGAATATGTGTCTAAGCCCTGTTTTACTCTTCGTGGTTCATAGTTGCATCTTACCTCGTGGAGAGCCTATGCTAGTCAAGTATAGAATGGAAGATCGTGGATTGTTAATAATAGTTTCACATCTGGTGGTCTCCACTGAAACCCCACTTGCATCACCTTAAACTTGGGCGAATGCTTGCTGAGTCATCGAGCGTGCTGTGGGCGCCTGGTGACCGTCGACCGGGGTAGCTCCAAGCTTCATCCCACCGTCAACTGTTTGCTAGGCTGCGTCAGCTCGCCAAATCGCCACCCAAACCCATTGCGATTTGTTGACCGACATACGCAAGCCCGTTGCGCCCTCTCGCAGCATCACTTGGAGTATTACGCAGGCTTTCATTTACAGGGCGGGACGGGACAACTCAGGCTTCTTGACGTACTTCACCCGAGCGTGGGCGGCGGTAATGCTTAATGATTTGACGATCGAACATCTACACCACACCTCACGATACCCGCTTCAAAATTGCGATCGAAGACACTTTGCATCAAATACCCGGTTTCCATCTCCGTTGTCGTTGCATCCTGACGCATCTTACTGTACGCTTTTCTACAGCTCCTCCAACACTTCCTAGCGGCTTGACGGCTGGCCTGCCAATCTGCGCCTCACGTTCCTCGCTTTCGTTTACCGCATCCAAGGACTCTGAGAAGACTAAAATACACCGAAAACCTCGCCCGACATGGGCACACGTTACGACCTTCGGTCCCAAGATGACCATGCCAACGCATACGCTGCCCTGCCGGGCACAACGGATTCGGCTTTCATCCCACACAACACTACACCCATGAAGTTGAAACTTGTTCCCGGTCGTCCCGGTGCGTCTAGATCCTCCACGACTTATGTGATGTCACTAAAACCATCGCAGGATGCCATCCAAGCCGATGGATCTACGAACTCCTGAACAACAATTTCACTACATGCGATCTCTTTGACCGAGCACGTCAAGCCCAAATCGACTCCCCATTCACCTGGGAACACCAACACAGACTAGTAATCAACGGTAATCAAAGCTTCTTCACCAATTCGAGTCGGACTCTTTCTTCGATTTGCCTTGACTGCCATTTCCACTTCGTGTTCAGGATGGCGTGGGCTGAAGAGCAATCCGAAGATCTATGTGCAGCCGATCACAGAAACACTGCCTGGCCGCTTAGAGACGATGATTTCCCATGGCATCACTTGGTATGGGTAGGTTCGGAAGCGGATCATGTTTTAAAGGGAGACTACAAAAAGTACTACCCGTTGCTTGCCAAGGAGAATTTCGTTTGCTCCGCACAGCCCTGCACATTCCAGTTAACCTTGGAGATTTCGGAACCGAGGTTTGGCAAGGATTTTCTGAGCTTGATTCAAGACCAGGAAGAAATACTGCGAATCTTGGATGAAGCCCGTGTGAGGGAACCCGCGCGATACGAAGGTGCTACGAATGACTGGGCCAAGCAGGCACCCCTGAATCTTAACACCTACCTGAAGAATATCCTCGAGGCCGAACCAGATCAGATTCGGAGCATATCCAAGCGTAACAAGCGCTTTGCGGTACTCTTCGGTCCTCGGTGTTTCCCAATGTTCCGCCACCTGGAGTTTAACGAAGACGTACAGGAGAATGAGGACAACGTCGATGAAGGATCATTTACGCCAGTCTATCCGCTTAACCCGTCAGGGCCCTCAGGAACAACGGAAATTGGCTCGTACCGTGGTTATCTTGAAGATGTCAGAGCGGAAGTGCAGTGCCTAATACATAAAGCCGGACAAGCCGTAGAGCGGCCGAGTTATTGTAGCCCGGTCCTTCACAACGATCTTGGCTGTCAGGAAATTCTCCGGGTTGCAGATAACGCATTGGTGAATGTGGAACGGTATAAATTGCTTGGCGTATTGCCAAACCAAGCCCGCCAGATTGTGGTGCACGCTTACAAAAGGCAATGGGATCTTATGCCGAGCAGGCGCAGAGACCTCGTTGATAGTCTCATGGCTATCGCCCACGACTCCGCCGACCAGGACTTCTCCGATTATGCCATCACCCAATCCTCTGTTTTCGATAGTCAGCTTCAAAACCAGAGCACCAGCGATGATGATGGCGTGGTTTCGCAGGCTCTCAATTTCCTAGGCCTTCAGCCTCCGAACACCTATTCGGCAGACTCCTTGATCCAAGCCTTCAGGCATAAGATCTCCAGTGATCCTGCTGAGGCAAGCACCGCACGGTCAATGCTACTCCTTATCGCTCAATCCTCGACAGACGACACATACCAGGCTATGCTCCTCATGGAGTCTGATGCAAGGATGTCTTTAGATACTTCCAGGGATGTTCTTGGTCTCAGCCCCGCGACCACGGGCTGGCAAGAAATCATACAAACCGCAAAATCAAAGATCGAAGGTAGCAAAAGTGAAGAAGCAAAAGTTGTGTACTTTGATGCTCTTGATGCTATTGCAGACCATACCAGGGATGCGCTTTTGAAGCAAGCAACAATGGAGCTAAGGCAGAACCTGGGCGGCGCTTCTAATTCTCAGAATGATCAGCCGGTCGACTTGGCGCTTCCAGTGGGCCTCAACAACATCGGAAACACCTGCTACCTGAACAGTCTTCTCCAATACCTGTTTACTGTCAAGCCTGTTCGGGACGTTGTTCTCAATTATGACAATGTAAGGCTGGATCTAGATGATGAAGCCATCAAAGAGCGCCGGATCGGTGGCAACAAGATGCAGATGGATCGTGGTGAAGCTGTGGTAGCTCAAGCTTGTACGAACATTCTCTGCTCACAAAGTATGTACCGATGAAACTAACTTACTCAGTTGTCCAAGAGCTTGCGGCGCTTTTTCGAGATCTGAAAATATCTGACAAAGCTGCTTCTCGTCCTTCGCAGCGGTTGGCAAACGCAGTTCTTCTTTCCACGCATACCTTGCTTCATGCACCTGCTCAGCCGTCGAGGGCAGTGAGCCCAATGCCGCCACCCTTGCCAGCACGCCCCTCACCTGCTCCGCCAACCAAAGAGACAGGCGATGTTGACATGATAAACGTATCTGTCAGTCCGATTGCTGATGTCGCAGAGACTGGTAGCAACTCGAGCTCCCAGACGCTAGTTGACAGAGACGATGCTCGCTCAGACCACTCCTATCAGAAGGTAGAGCACGCTGTCGAAGCCAACCCGGAGCCAGATATGATTGTAGATTCCCAGGAGAGTGCTGATACTCAGATGCAAAATAACCATACAGTAGCTCCGGCCTCACTCGCTGAGACGTCAGACCCAGCCCCTGCGCCGACTGCCACAGAGGCCACGGCCGATCAGTTGGAAACAGTTGACGAAAAGGTTCTCAAAGCTTTAGAATACCAGAAAAGATCCTCTGGCACCGATCAGCAAGACGTCGAAGAAGTCATGGGAAGCATGATTAACCGTTTACAAGCCGCCATTAGGCCTACCACTGTCGATGAACAAACCGGCATTCAATTGGAGAAGATCATGGAAACCTTCTTTGTAACGACGGTCAATTACACGAAAAAGTTTCAAGAAACCGAGTATCAGCACGAAATCAGTTTCGACCGCTCCATCACAGCATTCCCTGCCCCCGAAGGTCCATGCTCCCTCTATGATGCCCTCGGCCGTAATTTCAACCAGCAAATTCTTGAGGAGAGTAACCTGTCTCGGTACACCGCGATCAGGACATTACCCCCAGTCCTTCACGTACTTATCCAACGGTCTCAATCCATGTGTAGCAAAAATGGCAACCCTGTCGAGATTCCGGAGACTTTATATTTGGATCGATTCATGGATGCGCCCCACGACTCTCCCGCATTCAAGCGCCGAGTCGAGGACTGGATGCTTGCCGAACGCATAGATGACCTCAAATCGCAATTAGCAAAGGTTACGAATGACGTGTCCAACATCGCGCTTCTCGAGCACTACGTTGCCGATGCACATGTGGCTGCAGTCTCAGAGGTGGCTGGCGGAAGCCAGCTCGACCCAGAGAATTGGACTTTCGACGGGCCCGTTGAAGATGATTTCCTCCTCGTCTCACCATCTATATCGCAAGCCACTGAGACCCTTGCTGCTGTGCCCAAACCCGAGGGCATTCAACAAACACAGGAAGCCATCCAGAAGATGATGGAGATGGAGCTCAGACAGCTCGAGGACAGGCTGCAAGGCCATCTTGAGAGCATGAAAGAAATTCCTTATCGGCTGCACGCGGTCATATGTCATCGAGGACACCTGACCTCCGGCCATTACTGGGTTTGGATCCATGACTTTGAGGACAACGTTTGGCGTTGGTACAACGATGCCGACGTCAAGGAGAACAAAGACACCGCAGAGGTGCTCAAAACGCTTAGCACAAGTGGAGAGCCATATTACCTCTGCTATGTCCGGGACGAGAACAAGGATGAGTACGTTGATGTTCCGAAGCGACAGGTACCCGAGAAGCTGGCGTCGGATGTCGAACTTATCTCGGTGGACGATGACATGGATGTGACCTTGGTAGACGATGGAGCGGCAACTGTTACGACAAATGAGCCGTGAATGAGGACAAGATGTCCACCAATTATTTCCGCTTAGGCCCATGTAGTTAGAAGAAGACGAGCAGGGCGGTTGAGGTGGTCCTGAAACATTGACGGAATGCGATTGGCGTCCAGCATAGCACAACGGAATTGTTTGAGTAGTATTTGGCATGGTTTTGGGCTTGGTTCAAAGCATGTGGAAACGGCGTGGCGTTGGGAAAGGCATAGTGGCATTAGTGGTGTCTCGTTCCCTCCGTGGCTCGTTCGACGAGGTACAGACGTTTAGAAAATACTTGACAATAAAACAGTTTAGTTTTTTTAACCTATGCTACCCTACCTTCCCTTGAACACGGGCTTCCTCTTCTCTTGGAACGCTTTCAGCGCTTCATTGCGGTCATCAGTATCAATAACTCTCTCGTACATCTTGTTTTCCACCTCTTCCCTGGCGTACGCAACGGCCTGCAGGCCCGCCCGCACGGCAATAGGTCCACCCTCGCATATTTCCTGCGCCAGACGCACTGCCTCTGAAAGGGCGGCCTTGCGGGCGGTCGCGAGTACATCGGTGTTGTCGCTGTCGGGAACGACCTCGACCAGCCGATCCGCCAGGCCGAGGAAGTAGGCTTCAGGAGCGGCTACGCGGCGGCCGGTGAGGATGAGATCGCGGGCGCGGGCGACGCCGATGACAGCCGGGAGGCGGTGAGTGCCACCGGCGCCGGGAATGATGCCGAGGCGGGTTTCGGGCAGGCCAACGGTGGCGTTGGAGGAGAGGACACGGAAGTGGGTGGAAAGGGCGAGCTCGAGGCCGCCGCCGAGCGCGATGGACGAGATGGCGGAGATGGTAGGAATAGGAAGCATGGAGAGGGAGGTGAATGTGTCCCGGAGATTGGCGAGGAAGTCGTTCGTCCTACGCAAGTGTCAGCTGAGGTTCAATGGCGGATGGCACGCTCCAATTGGACAAATGACAAGGAGGACAAACTCTTGCTGGGTGAAGCCCCGGCGCTCCTTGAGATCCGCGCCCGCGCAGAAGCTCGTGTCGACGGCGCTCGCCAGGACCAGCGCCCTCGTGGCGCCCTTCTCGTCGACGCCCGCGGCGCCGCCGAAGCGCCTCACGGGGATCTCGCGGCCCTCGGCGTCGTACTGGGCGTGCACGTCGTCCACCTCGGCGCGCAGGGCGGCGAGCAGGGCCTTGGAGATGGCGTTGCGCGCGGCCGGGCGGTTAAGCTCGAGCACACGGATGTGGCCGGAGCCCGCGGCGGGCAGGTTTGTGACGCGGACGAGGGGCCCCCCGTCAGCGGCGGCGGCGGCGGCGCTCGAGTAGAGCCGGCGGGTGATGAGGCCGCGCAGCAAGGCGGGGGACGGGCTGAGACGGGGAGGCATTTTGGTGGGTTTGAAGTTTTTAGTAGAGATTCAATCGCAGCGGTTTTCGGGACGAGGAGGACATTCAAATATGGGAAAGTCTGGGGAAAGCTCCAAGCTATGACGTTTCGTTTAGCTTCGGCTTCTGTCGGTACATATACACACCCTCAGCCTGACACTCACGAAATGCCGACCATTACACAGCATTAACCACGGCTCTAGGATTTCGATTTTACAATTCACGATTTAAAGAATTACCTATTGGTGCTTCTCGGACGGCCCGTATCGGCTAGACACAAATACAAAGGAAGCATTCTCCCTGTCCCGAAGGAACCCCTCTACCTGCTCCTCACGGCTCCGCCTCTGTGCCGCCATGGCCGACCTCTGCACGTCGGCGGCGACGTGGTTGTGCTGGCGGTCGAGCTGCTCTATGTACTGCGCGCCGATGTTGTCGGCGCGGGTCATCTGGGTGAGGGCGCCTATCATGCAGAGCGCGACCACCAGGGCCGCGAAGACGCCGTTGGACATGTAGAGGGGCTCGGCGCGCTTGCCGTCGCGGCGCTCGTACCAGCGCTCCCAGTCCTCCCAGGTGGCGTTGCCGGCGGCGCTGTTCTCGCGGTACCTCCAGAGGTTGTCCTGGTAGCGGACCGACTCGTTGACGGTCGGGGTGCGCGTGCCGGTCCAGCCGATGCCCTGGGCGTCGTACAGGCGGCGCTTGGTCGGGTCGCTGAGCAGGTCGTTGGCGGCGACGACGAGCCGGTAACGCTCCAGCCGGACGGCCTGCGAGAGGTGGTTGAGGGCGGTGGAGTGTTCGTGCTTGTCCGGGTGGTAGAGCTTGACGAGCTCGTAGAAGCGCTTCTTGGTATAGGGAGTGCCTTGGCTTATGCCAAAGATTTCGTAGGGTGTCGGGTTGGACCCCTTGGGCCAGGAGGATGCATCTTTCGGCGAAGAAGAAGAGCTTCCTCTCCAATCATTGACCGTGGCGTAGCCTCGCCTTCCTGAAAGAAGCGGGCATGATGGCGGTTGACGAAGCCGTGTGGCACCAGGCGCTGGGCCCGTCGATGACGTTGACAGTGTCCGGGAGCAGAGGCGAGGTGATGTCCTACGGTAGGTAAGGCAGGCAGCGGTGGATGCGGTTTTCCTCAGGAGCATCGTCAAGTGTGATGCCAGTCGGCGGTCGGGAGGTCGAGCATGTTCGACGGACGGGTTGTCGGTGGCGATGGTCGTCTGTCGCGTGAGCCCAAAGTTGCACCGTTTGAGCGTGGGGAGGATGCGGCGGAGGAGTGGACTCACCAAGATCCCCACTTTCGGAGGCCGTTGTCCGCTAGCCGCTGCTATCGATAACCAGGCTCTCGCTTGTGCTTAGTCATTTCTGCTACCCTTGGTTTCAGCTGGACCCCCTGCGCACGTAGTCATTGACGGCAGGTAACTTACTTCTCGCTGTTGTTTTGCCTATTGGGTTGCTTTGACCTTGTCTATATCCACAGGGCGTAGCACCAAGGGAATAAGCAGGGGCCAAAGAGCCGTTCTCGATGTTTTGACTTTCTGGTTCTTTGTGTCAAGAGACCCGAGGCATCACGGCGGTCATGGCCATCTCATGTCCACTAAGTCGAAAACAACCAAGATGGCCAAACCTTCGAATCATCGCCTGAAGACTACTCTGCTGGCCTCTACGCTACGAATATTGATCATTGCCTAGCACCGGATGAAGGGATCGGGAGGTTCGTTCGTGCTCGGCGATGTTGCCAGATATTCCCGTGCTCTCTAAATTATTATTATTTTGTCCCGCAGCGTATTCAGTTCTTACAAGCAGGATGACGGACAGGCGGATGGCATACGGATACTTCGGGTCTCGAGGAGTCAAGACTATCCAGCCCTTTGAGCCAATCCTTCATGGTTGCCGGTAGGGTATATCAATATGCTCATCAGTTGCACAACTTCGTCTCCGTCATTGACGTCAATCCCTGACGATGCCCAGATCGGTGGGAGGTGCCTAGATGTCCTCTCCCTACGATCCATTGTCAGCCAGCCCAGCAATCGTTTGGTTGTATTTGGAATTGGTGGTTGCGCACAGCGCACAGCGCCAGCCGAGCAACGGGCCTCTTGGGCACTCCCCAATCCGTGGGCGTGACCACGGAAATCTCGAGGATTAGGTTCATCATGACGATGTGCTCCTCGACTGGACGACGTAATGATGGCGCGCGCGCCGGCCAGCCATTGGCGGGACCGCAGCAGTGACGCCGGCACCTCTGCACTCCGGCCAGCGACCCGTTCCACTTTTCTAC
This sequence comes from Paramyrothecium roridum, assembly GCA_003012165.1. Taxonomy (NCBI): domain Eukaryota; kingdom Fungi; phylum Ascomycota; class Sordariomycetes; order Hypocreales; family Stachybotryaceae; genus Paramyrothecium; species Paramyrothecium roridum. Next base: position 22,034 of record PXOD01000343.1, read on the forward strand.
GTGCCGTTTCCCGACGCTGCCGGCGGTTCGGCCAATCAGGCCCGCCCGAGCTGGCCATCCCACACAGCTTCAACTCGGGAGGGAGGGTGACTATCCCACGCAGAGCAACACTCGGCGGCATGGATGGATGAATGAATGAATGAACAGGCGCTCAACTTTTCCCCAAAACTCAATGGTTGCTCCCGCTTAAGGTGATCATGGACATGCTTAACCCCGCATGGCCGAAGGCCTCCTTGCCACTTTGGGTAACATTCCTGGGGATATGCCATGTGGGTTACCTGCAAGCACCAGCACCCTGAACAGCAAGAAGGTACAGCACAGGTAGGTCGAGCGGAGGTTTTGGCGCGACATGGTACCTACGTAGTAGACGAGTTGGTCGGCTACAAGAGCTCGAGTTCGGGAAAGGACGTCAGAGCGACGGCAGCTGCCACTTGTTAGTGCTGAAGATCCCCTTGTGTATAAGAAGGAAACGGGACCCTCGCGTTGGAAGTAGGTTGCCTCGCTCGCTTGCTTGCTTGCAACTTTTGGATATCGGGTTACCCTCAGTATCACCAAAGCGTCTTCTTCAGATAACAAAAAACTACGTTTCGATCCGAAAGCCTGAAACATTGTCGAAATGGCATCTACCAACCCCAACCACCCTGAGCACGGTGCCTACCAGCACTACACCCAGAATCATGATCCCGCCAACCTCAACGGCGCCCATCACGCCAACGGCGCCAACGGCAGCGACTTCAGGGACGGCTACCTGCCCCCGTCCAAGCACCAGTCCACCGTCTCGCAGGTCTACAACCCGGGTTTCTTCAAGTTCGCCAACCCGGGTCCGCTGGGCCTCATCAGCTTCGCCATCACCACGTTCGTGCTGGGCATGTACCAGTGCGGTGTCGGGTGCGTCTTCGTAGGCAGAGCGCGCGGCGTGTTTCGTTTTTGCTAACTGAGCCTCGCAGCCTTCCCGGTTCCAACGCCTTTGGCGACGTCGGCCCTGACCAGGTGGTGTTTGGCCTTGCCCTGTTCATGGGCGGCCTGGCCCAGCTCATCGCCGGAATCATGGAGTTCCGCGTTGGCAATACGTTCGGTACCACTGTCCACATCTCCTACGGCGCCTTTTGGCTCTCGTTTGCCATGTTCTCGATCCCCGGCCTCGGCATCGCTGCCGCATACGGCGGGAACGCGCGTGCACTCAGCGTCCACCTCGGAATCTACCTGATTGCTTGGTGCTTCCTCACCCTCATCTTCCTCATTGCCGCCCTTAGGACGAACGTTGCCATTTTGGCCGTCTTCTTCTTCCTGACGCTTGCATTCTTCTTGTTGGCCATTGCCCAGTTCATCCAGGTTACGCATCCCACCAATGCGGTCCGCGTCAACCGTGCTGGAGGCGCAATCGCCATCATCGATGCATTCTGTGCCTTCTACGCTGGTGCTGCTGGTCTCATGACCCCTGCCACCACCATGGTTAGATTTCCTTTGGGAGAATTCAGCCGTTCTCAGCCCGCCGCCAACAAGAGTGCCGCATAAGGACAAGGTAAGATTGTGGTCGGTGGGTGGAGCTGAAGAGAAATGGACAAGAAGGCGGTTTAGCTTACCATCAGGCGTTCTGGCGGTGGAAGGAAAGGAGAGTTAGCCCCGTTAATACCCGCAGGGGTTGAGCAAATGCTTCTACGATTATGATATCAATAACATCTACAATTGAGAGATTGAAACACTATCTTCTACACCCTTGACTCATTAATTTCACCAGGCCATCGCATAGTGACGGTGAAGATTTTGATGTGTATGAAATGATTTGTTGCTTTTCAGCCTTCGTTATTAAGGGACATTATCATGGCATAGTAGTACAGTGGACCGTTCGTCGGGTCATGACCGCTCACGTTCTCTTCGTCTCTTACAATGACTTCTTAATCTCCTCGGCCGCACCCTTGGCCTTGCCCTTGGCCTCGTAAGCGGCTCCCTTGACCTGACCCTCGACCTCGCTGGCCTTACCAGCGGCCTTGCCTTTGAGTTCTTGCGCCTTGCCGGCGAGGTTGGTCTCGCTGTTGACCTCGTGGGCGGTGCCCTTGACCTGGCCCTCAACCTCGCTGGCCTTGCCGGCAGCCTTGCCCTTTAGCTCTTGAGCCTTGCCGGCGATGTTGTTTCTACTGCTGATCTCATCGGTGGTCTGCTTGAGCTTCTCTGCGGCGGAGGCTGTCCATGTGGTCAGCGGACTTGGTTTCGAAGGGAAATGAGAGAGCATGCATAGTGCAGCTCATGGAAAGCCCCATGAAGAATACGCATAACTGTTCATCCATGGTGAGGGTATATGGTACTCACTAGCAACATCGATGCCGTCGACGAGCTTGTCGCTCACCGCGCGGTCCACCGTCTTCAGACCATCCTTGACGGCCTCGGGGGCGGTCCTCTGGGCGGCGAGGGAGGTGGTGAACGTCCGGGGCGCGCTGAAGGCGACGGCACGCGGCAGCATGGCCACGCGGCGGACGGCAGATTCTGTGAGGAAGGACATGATGAGAAGGTTTTGTGGTGAGGTTCTTGTTGAGTAGACTGCGTGAATGTGGGTGTGTGATCTTCTGTAGGAGAAATGGGGAGGAGTCTTCCGCAGTGGTTGATGGGAGAAGAAATCTTGATGATTCAGATGAGCTTGAGAGATGGAAAAAAGTATAAAAAGGATTCAAGATTGGTTGATGGTGTGTCGTCGGGACGGGTAAATGTACTTTGGGCTGCGGCTGGCGGCTGCTACTGCTGCTGCTGCTGCTGCTGCTCTGCTACATCATTCCTCGCCGGGGCTGCGGTATTCCATGATGTCATGCGTGGCTCTCAGAGCTTCTCTCCACCAACGACCAGCGACTCACCGCACGTGAAACCCAGGTCCCGCCCCTCTCGCCCATGGGCCGCAGATGACGCAGAAGCGCGACAACAAGCTCTCGCTTCTTGCCTTCGCGCATGCAAGCTCCTATCGGGCTTTCGCTGCGTCCATCTTCTGTTGCTCTCTACTCTCCACACACCGCTGCCCCCTCTCCTGCCCCGACACCGATGCGTTACAATGAGGTGCACTGCGGGCATAGCCTAGCCTACCTTGGCCTACCTTGGCCTACCTTACTATAATAGTCTTGGGTCCCTGCACTAATCGGTAAGAGAATCCGTCTATCCAATTCCCGGGGTAAGCCAGGTAAGGTAAGGAAGCTAGCGCCGCAACTACAACCTCCCTCCATTGCCTAATGCTGAAACAACCTTGAACGAGTACGTCGCTATGGCGAGGCACAATTTCCAAAAATACTTCTGTTTCACACCTTGAATTTCTGATCTATCTATCACTATCCTGCGATCAAACCAATCTGGAACCCGTTTCTAGTTCAGATGCCGCGTAGCTTAATTTTCCTCAAACCAGATGGACGTGCACAGTATTGCCCATCCATCCACCCATATAGTCCCCAACTGTTGATTCAGACACGGACTGCCAGCACAGGGGCAAGTCCACCAAATCATGGAGCGGTCGATGGTCGAGGGACACCTTCTTCCACATCGAAAAACCCTGGGCGACGCTGCGTTCGATTGAGCCACCGAGGTTGAGGTTTCGTCAGAATAGGCCTGGATAACTGTGTGCTGGGACGCGGCATGTTTCGCAAGGCTGCTTGCGTGGCAGACCTCAAGGGTCTGTCGTTGCTAGGGCTTCCCTGCCACTCCCCGAGGGGAATAGCCCGCAAGAATGAAGCTCGAAAAGGTCCAGGGGATTGCGGGCGATCTGAGCGCGTTCGCGAGCTAGTGCCCGTAGGGTCCGAATATGAGGACGAATCGAGCGGAAACAATCCCTCCTCTCGGTTCCTGCGACGCATCGTGCTTCGCAAAATACAAGCCAAAGAAACGAAGGCTGCCACTGCTAAGAATAACGCCACCACCGCCAAAACAGTAGCTGCATTCGTTAACGTGTCGAATGCGCTACTATTCTGGGCTAGGGGCGTATGTGGGGTTTGGCTTGCAGACGGTGAGGAACTGGTGCCGGAAAGGTCCTCATTGCTTGCCACAGTCCTTGAGAAGAATGTCGATAGCATTGTCTCCCTTCCTAGGGTTATGTGCCCACGCGGCAGAGTGATAGTCGTGAATATCTCACCAGCCGTATCTTGGCTGGCAGCCTCCTCTTGCTGAGCTGTGGAGCTAAAAATCGGAACAGGCTCGATTAATGCAGAGGACGCTGTAACCTGACTCGGCCTATTACACGTGGAGACAGATGTAGACACCAGCACACCACTTGCTCTCTGAGGCCCTTCGCATAGGCAGACCGAAAGCATATCCATATCAGTCCGTGGCCGAAACAAGGTCGCTGCGATCCGAAGGCGAGCAGCAGCCCAGAGGAATTTGCCGAGTGCTCCGTCTCAAAGTATTAAGGAAGTTTCTCGATTCCAGGCGTAACGGGCCTTCTGGAACATGGTCGGCGCACCTTCGGCGATGCGTCGGTCGCAAACCCGTTCGTAACACAACCTTCTCGCTTGAACGGTCGTCACGACCAACGCATCCGCCTTTCGGTAAACACGCACGGTATCGTCAACGATTTGTGCGACTCATGGCTTTCAAAAACAAAGATGGGCAGTTGCTTCAAAATTGTTGTACACTCTATCGTCAACTTAAAAAGATCGAACGCTGTCGAGCCTTGCTCTGAGAAACTTTTCCGCTGTTTGAGGGTCGATACGCTCTGTTGGCCCATGGCGTAGTAACTTTCCGAGAAGAAACATGAGCTTCCCATGAGGGTACTTGTCATAGGCAACAAACTCCCTTACTGCAGCTTCCTCTCCCTCGAGGACGCTCTCCACTAGAGCGGCGTATTCGTCCTCGTTAACCTCATGAAACCAAAGATCATTCTTCTCAACTGTCTCCGTCACGGTACCTTCAAGGTCGCCGAGGTAAGTCGTTAGCAGAAGCTGCTTGGCGACCTTGCCGGAAATTTGCTTGCGGTAAAGGTGGTACAGGATTTGCGACAGTTGCAAGGCAGGAACCTCCAGGCACTCGCCATCCGTTGTGAATGTCAATTCTCCTGCGGCGAGCGGGCCGGCTTTATAGGTAGTCAGTCGGCCAAGTTCGTGGAGCACCCAATTGCTAGCCATCAAAGAGCTGCTCTTTTCATCAAGCTGCGTCTCGCCGAGATCGGCTCTTAGTTTGGTCTCCAGAAGGCTCAGGACCTTGTAAAAATACTGGATACGGTGACCATTGTCGAGAACCAAGAGTGATGCCGCATCCTTGGGCGTCAGGTGGTGCTGAGCAAGCAAGTTATCAAGCTCGGCATCCGGCAAAACAGCAAGATTCGTTCGCAGATGGTTTACCAAATCTTCCCCAATGACAAGCGGAGCAATATCCGGGTCAGGCATGTAGCGATAGTCGACTTCGCCCTCTTTTCCTCGCAGTCTTCGCGTCTCCTTGGATCCAATGGTCCAACCTCGCGTTTCTCCTGCAATCACGTTTCCAGCTTCAAGCTCACGGATCTGTCGATCTCGTTCGGCAATGATTGCGTCCTCCACAGCCTTGATAGTGCTCAAGTTCTTTATTTCGGTCCTCGTTCCCAATGTGCGAGTCGCATCGTCGGTTCTCCGCACAGAAACATTTACATCGGCTCTCAGTCCGCCGCTCTCCATCCCTGAAACGCAGGCATCAACCGTGTTGAGAAGCAACTGAATCTTGCGAACGAACACAGCGGCTGTGCGCGGGTGGTGTATTTCCGGTTCGGTGATGATTTCGATGAGTGGAACACCAACACGATTGAAGTCCAGCCAGTTCACATTGCCGGTTTGCGCTAGGGTCTTCGCAGTGTCCTGCTCCAATTGCACTTGTTTGATACCAATGGTCACACTCTTACCATCCTGCGGAGAAATGCCATCTCTGTCAAAAAGTGTAATTTGCCCGTGCTTAGCAAAGGGTTGGTAGTATTGTGTAATTTGGTAGCCAGACGGTTGATCCCACCAAAAATAGTGCTTCCTATCAAAGCGACTGACAGGCTGGATATCACACCCCAATGCCAAAGCAGCGCGGATAGCAGGTACCAATGTCTCCTTCTGGAATAATGGCTGGCTGCCGGGCATGGCCACGTCGAAAAGAGCCACATGGCTGTTTGGTACGTCGTTGAACGAGGTCACGGCAGGGGAAAATAGCTTGCGCGCGGTATTGAGTTGGGCATGTATCTCAATGCCAACGGTGAGCTCCCAACCATCCACTGTCTGCGAATCGCGTTTTGTCTTCTTTCCGCCTTGTTTCTTGGCAAGTTTCGCCTCATCCTTTAGCTTCTTCCGGAATGGAACCGTCTCGGCCGTGGGCGACGTGGCAGCCGCATTGTGATCGCTATGAAGCGACCGGTCAAGACGCGGCCCGTACGTTGTTTGCCTGAGAGGCACAAATCGTCTAAATGAGCGCCCTGTTTGGCACCCCCTGGTTGCAATTGTTCCCTCGAGCAGATAACTGCTGAGTTCGCGAATAGATGCGCGGCGCATTGCGAATGCGGCTCTAGATTATGCAGGCAATGCACGCTGAACGAAGAAAGGGAAAAACACTTTCGGGTTCTGTTGATTTCGTCCGATGTACGCTAATACGGGGGTCGCAGCCTTACTTGGACGGCATTCGGGTGCTATGCGCAATGGTCCGCATTCGTTCTCGTAGATCCGAGGGGCCACTGCTCGCGCGCTTGAGCTTGTGATGTGTCTACCGCGTAGTGGCCGGCGTCGGAAGACCTTTCATTGGTGACCGTTGCAGGAATGTTCAGCGGGGGCCAACGCAGCCGGCTGCAGACTTGCAACCTAACGAACCGCTGGGGCGGATGGTGCTTATGCAGTCTTCTATGCGGGTGATGTCTTGCCTCGCCGCGTGACGCTTGGGCAGAAAGGGATTGCGTCGAGTCTTTTTGGCCGCTAACGAGGTTGAAGTTCAAAGAAGCTTTCCTAAATAATCAAAAGGTACTAAAGTAAGGCAAGGTATCCGTAGCTCTGGTGGAGCTGCTACATAGAACCCGGCAGCAGCAGCTCGGCCCGGAAGAAAGCCCGGCAATGACCCTGCCCAAAACACCACAGGCACCAAGCCATGCTGCTTCGCGATAATCGAAAAAAAAGACAGCTCGCATTACGGAACATCTGATGCGTCACGGATGGGTGGCCGGGCTGTTGGCCCCTCACCATTTCTGGTCTCAAGATGGCACTCTACAAGTCCCTCAGCTGCACTTTGGGCACCAATGGCAGTGTCATCACACCACAAATGCAGGCGGCCATACAGTACGTCGCAGCCATTGCACTGTATCTTGATTGCGTCCAACATGCCGCCTCAACCAGGCCTACCAATCCGGGTATCTGGTTCACTTTGGCTGCCGCATTGCGCTAGGCCCCGCGGGTGGGAAACGGGCTACCGTGGCATGCCACTGCTAATATGCTCAGTTCCACCTCGTATCGTATTATTTCTTTCTTTGCAAGGTTCCTTTGCTCGTAAGGAGAACTCGAATATGATGATGAATGCTCACTGGCCTCTTTGCGACATACTTGCTTCGAGAGACTGCTTTGTTTGGGCACACTTGCCGATGTCTTGAATAGCACTGCGTCGTTGTCTACTAAGCCACGTCATTTCTAGCCATTTGTTGCTCCATTTCTCCTCATTAATATTTATCTCGAGTATCTTGCCAGAACCCATTGTTTCTCGCACAATCATGACGTCTGCTGCTGGGGGCATCGGAGAAAACGACTCTCAGGCCGCACCACCTTTCATTGTCCTCCATGAAGCCAGCCATGAGCGGACCAACACGCTGAACGCGGCCGAGGGCAATCCTAACCCAGCGTCGGGAGCACCGCCTTCGCCTTCTGCAAGCTCAAATTTTTCCAGCTCACATGGCGCTGCGACTACTGAATTGTCGCCAACAGCATCCACCCCTCAGCCTTCGGCCCCTCGCGCCGACAAAGTAAGGCCTGAGAGGCCGAGGGTCGAGAAGGGCAGCAAATTGACCAAGTTGGAGAAGAGGAATGCCATGAGACAGCAGGCATCCGACGACCAACGCAAACCCGATGTTTGGTCTTACCTAGCCAACAGTCCTGCTGGGGGCCAATCGCCGGTACAAGGAGCGGCGCACACGAGGCAGGGAAGCTACCCTGACCAGTCCTACGCCGGCCCATTAGCCCACCCGCAAGCGAATCCATATCAGTCACCACCGCCGTTTAACAACGCCCAACGGTCGGATGAAGACTGGGCTCCGAACAACTGGAATGGGCCGTACGGCGCTCCCGGCGTCTCCCCATCCGCTCTGACCTTTGATGGACACTTTCCCCAGGGACCTCAACAGCCACCCTTTCCGAATGGGCCTCGACCGCCTGACATGGCTCGCGGGCCATCGAGCACGGCATCTTTCTCGCCAATTTTTGTTCAAACAAACTTCCCTGGTCCCAATGGGATCCACGGTCCGCCGTTTGGGAGACCGCCGCTCAGCGGCTACGAGCTACTCGCTGCGAAGCTTTCTGGGAGCCTAGGAGGGCCACCTATCAAGCCTATATACAGGCGATTCGAAGCACTCAACCACCGACTCATGTTGCATTTGCAAGATGAGCTGGCGGAGCTAGAAGAGCAGCTTCATGCGCTAGATGCGTTGGACACTCAAGCCCGCCAGCATCCTGGAGGTGTCTTTCCTGCTTCCCGGCGTCAAGACAGCCCAAATCCGAACGCGCCCTCAGCACAGAGAACGGACCTGTTAGGGAGGATTGGGTACAAGATTTGCCAATACCGTGAGTGTTTTTTAAGCCATGGCTGGAGCGCTTTCGGCTTGGCCTAACAGTACGTCAACAGATCAGGTTGTTACCTCCTTCAGAGAGCTCCAGGAACTTGAACCACCATCCATGCCTGATATTCAAGAGTATAGAACATATCTAGCTGCCGGGCATCCAGTTGTAGAAGATGAGGCCAGGTTCCTAGACCTCACGGACGATCTTATCGAATTGAACCTGGCTCGAGATGCTCCGCCTGAACCCTTCCCAGAACCGATGTATACACCAATGGCACGCTTCTCAGTCGAGAATGCCGGGTTTCCTCCAAGTCACCACAACGCCAGGGCAACTGAGGGGAAGCCCGCAGCACCATCTGCTGCCGTTGAGAGCCGACAAGCCGAAATTTTGAATGTGATGACCGCCATCTCCGTGGCCGTAGTTGCCCCGATTCTCACCTTTCTGATCATTCCAAGCTTTTCAGGACGTCTAACCGTCGCATTGCTGATTTGGAGTGGTGCATGCACGGTCTTGCTTCAGTCCGGCTCACTCAAATTACTAATTAAAGACGGAGGTGTGACGGAGTGTACAGTTGCTACGATAGTGTACTTGGTTGCGATGACGATTATTGCGAGCGGGTTCAATTGAGGTAACCACTGTGTGTCCGTGGGTCGAGCTGTCTCTTGTTGAATTTGGAATCATGTACGCTCAGATTTCCAGTAGCGCGGCTAAATTGGCCAAAGTGTGTAGTAGTAAGGCATCGTATATTGAGTTGTGAAAGTATTGTCAAGCCTTGCTTCAACTTGTCCTATAGGTTACCTACGCAAAGCGGTTAGCGGTTAGCAAAAAAACCCGGACTGCACCCACTACAGTTGGAATGCAAATGTAGTGTCTAATTGTGTAGCTATTTTCACACACAGCGGGCGAATGGTTTAGTGGTATAATACTCCCTTAGCACCAGCTGATCACGTGACAGCGACACTCTGGGAGTGGTCCAGGGTTCGATTCCCTGTTCGTCCATTCTTTTTGCTCCTCGCATGCCTCTGGATGGGCTTCTCCTCGACGCTGTAATTTTTTTTCCCTTTCTCCAGGGCTGCCTTGCTTATCCTGTATGATCACCGTGTTTGCTTGGTCTCTCTAACACAAAGTGGCAGTGACTTTCAACCTTGAATGTGCATCCTATCAACATGTTCCGTAGGACTACATACAGCCCATTCTGTTTCAAGTTGCACAGCTACGCCCACTCTACTATAACTGTGGAAGGATACGAATCTGCTGTGTTTGAACTTACACTCAGCTTTCGTGTAGCACGACAATCACGCTACGCTTGTGTAATTCGAGAGGCAGTCCTTGTAAGATACTGCCTAAAGTGGGCAATGCAATGGCTCATCCCATATTCGTGAATAGGGGCCGCGATTTATAGGACAAGCCAGACCCAATACACAGTTGGTGATAGCATGCTGAGACACAAGCCTTGTCTTAGGATTTGTTCTACGACGAAACAAGCGTACGGCTGCAATACCATACGACTATGTTCGCGATCTGCTTGTCGAATAAGTTACAAGCTGACCGACGAGCAAGATTGTCAGACCCAACATCTATCTGCCATTTGAACAAGCGGAAACGAGTTGCCTTGATACGTTTAGCAGTAAAGGTCATGTCGAACCATCCAACGGAATCGTGCCAAATAATATGACTCTCGAGGCTCGTACACTATCCATACACTCCCAGCTCAACGCTCGTACAAATACCAGTATCCCATGCATGAATCCGCAACTTTGTCTCAACCTGCAAACAGCCATTCTTCATGTGTCACGGCCCGCGCCGCCGCTGTTACCATGAAACACAGCGTAACACAACAGACCAGTCTCCCAGGATTCGCCGAGGGCTGCCAGCAGGACTCGGCAAGTTTAAAAAGAAGACCCGTTCGACACATGGGAGGTCCTTTTCTGTTTGCCAGCCGTGCTTCGACGACCATTGATGAATCAACCTCTCGGTGGTTGTTTTCCTTTTCGTGTTCTTCATCTTTCTTCTGTCCAGTCTCGGGCTGAACAGGTTGTTGCGTTCGTGCGCACTCGAGGTAGGTCATGTGAAATCTCCCAACTGTATTCACCATGAGCTGTACAATGTCTGGGAAGGGATGGTTGTCTTCACGGGTCTGCCGGGCTGTTCAGACTGGACGTGATGCAGCTAAAAGCCTTTGCACATTCGACGTGACCGACAGAGGGGTTGATGCAACTTAGCAACTCCATCACCTTCCTTGACCTATATAACTCCGAGCCATATTGAATCGAACAACCAAGATCACCACGCAACAAACTTGACCTCCCACCTCGAATGAGCAAGCCTGTATGACCTGGTACATTCCAATCCATCAGGAGAAGAGTCCGGCTCCCGATATCGCCGTGAACCACTGCCAGCTCGCCGAACACCGCTCCACGAACGTGACGGGCCAGCCGTCTGGCAGCTGGCCACCGGCCATCCATCAGCCCATGTTTACCTGTTGTTGTCCATGACACTGACCCGGAAACGCGCTGCAGACTTTTTCTCCCACTCGAGGTGAAAACGATCAAGTTCCCACAAAGCTCGAAGAAAATTTTCTTCTCTCCCTCACACACGCACACACATACACATCACACCGCGTTCACCGTTTCGCCTCGCTCCTTCGAAACTCGAGCATCATACACTCCCTCACTCACGCATCACTTCCTAAGCATCAAGCCAGGTATGTCAAGGATTTTGACATGTTCCTACCCTTCATTTTGGATTGCCCTCGTCGTGCGGTATCTGACTGACTTGTTTATCCAGACTTCAGCTATTTCATCATCCCCCCAAAAACATCAACAATGTCTGCTCTCAAGACATCCATCTTTGCCCGAGCCCTGGTGCTCTTCAGCGTCCTCACGCAGGTAGTCGTTGCAACTGCTCCTCTGTGTAAGTGTATCCTTCACAACTTCAAAATCTCGTTGTTCTAACTTCTCTCCAGCGGATAGCCACTTCACTGAAACTGCCGCTCCTCAGGAGATTGGCTCCATGACCGCCGATGGTCAGTATCCATCCATCCGTTCATTGACATCGTTCTCAGCTAACATGTTGAAAACAGGATCTCTCGTTTACTCCATGAACTATTGTACCATTGTGCACAATACCGACTGCCAGGTCTCCCTGTCTACGGGCGGTGCCGCTCCTCCACCTGTTCAGTCTTCGATCCCATCTGATGGTTCTTCCGTCGCAACTGACTACCAGTCTGAACCCACTAGTGAGCCCACTGGCACCGAGGTCATCTCCTCTGGCTACTACGGCCCTCCTAGCACTGGTGCTGAGCCATCTGCCCCTGGTGAGTCCGCTGGTGTCACTACTTCTGCCCACCCAGGCGAGAGTGGCATTCCCGATGAACCAACCGCCAGTGTCATCACCACCACTGATGCTGCTGGCAACCCAAGCACAGTCAGTGAGGGCGCTTCCGCCAGCGACACTGCCTCTGCTTCTGGCGACGAGTCCACTTCGGAGCCTTATCTTTCCGGCTCCAAGACTGAGTCTGAGCCCACCGGCACTGAGACGGAGGGTGCCACAGGCACAGCTTCTGGCACCCCTAATGCTGGTGCTATGCTCAACGCTGTGCCAGGCTTCGCTTTCGGCATCGCAGGCCTTGTTGCCGCCTTTCTCTCCTAAAGGCACCGCATCATCACAAGCGATCGGAACACCACAGCTGAATGGCTGCCTCTTGTTTTGAACGCAAAGTTTGGGAAAGGTAGTACAACAGGATTGCATTTTCCCCTCTTGGACTGACAATATTTGGACGCTTTTTCTCAGGGCTGTACTTAGTTAGGTACGGTGATACTCCATACCTTAATCAAGATCGTTCATACTCACAAGAGAACTCGTGAGCTTGTGCAAAGACTTAAATTTTTTGCTAATCTAATGCAGATGCAGTAACGTATGTCAAACTCGTGCTGAAGGATATCTGAATGCTAGAACCCCCAAATTCCAGTCATGCTAATGCCCATTTACAAACCACTTTGCATAGCCTCGCATGAGTCGTACTTATCTTACGGCGCGTGGCAGAGCGGACAGCCATCTCGTACTTTATCACGGAGTAGTCTCGCCCGCATCACCTTCATTCCCACCAAGTGTCGACCACTATCTTCGTAGCCAGCCCCGAGGTCAACATCAATCTTTTTCCCCTTGTGTAGCATTTCTAGCAAATGGCTAACATGAAATGCATGTCCGCAGGCAAAACCTATCAGTGTTTCCATCTCATCTTCGACAAACGGTTCATGACATTTCGCACAATGTCCTGGGTCGGGCTTTCGGTGGAGGTTTTCATGCTCAGTTACCTCTTTAATGGCATCAGGGTTGACCTCCTTGGCCGTGGGAACCTCCTTGACCGTGATGTCGACATGTTCGCTGCCGCGAACCACAACCTCGAACTTGATGCCTTTGCGTTGGCCTGCTCGAAGTTCTTTTTGGGCCGCAGCGACCTCGCTACGCAGCACGCGAGCTACACCGGAGCTGATACTGTACTGTATTTCATGCTCTTTCATCATGCGAGTAAGGCCTTCACGAAGTCCCTCGATTTCGAGGCCTTCCGGAATGCGCCGCACAAGAGTGATGGGGTTGATGGCGGTGCCAACTTGCTCTAGCAGGCCCCGAATGAAGCTTGGCTTATCCATGCTGTAGTTGAGAATATCCTCCCAAAGGTCTGGGTCGTCCTGCTCCTTGGCAAACTCTATGGCTTTGTGAACGTTCTTTAACCGGTCGATGATGAGATATAAGGCCCGTTTCATTTGACCGGTTTTCGAGTAAAGAAAGACCAGCTCGTCATAGTACGAGTACGCCTCACATTCTTGAACGGCCTATCTGAGTCAGTGCGTGACCAGGGATTGTGTTGGGGCGAAACATACCTTCTCGAAATGATACGACGTGGATGACTTGAGAAAGTCCATGAGGAGCTTTGGATCGTAGCGCGCGAACAACTGGACAGCCAAGTCTGCAAAATCATCAACTAGTGATTGGCTGTCCATGACCAAACGGTCGTAATTTTCTCCTGAATGCTCTTGAATACCCTCGCCTTTCCACAAGCCCTTGAGGTAGAAAAATAGGTATAATCGAAGGTCCTTGGCCAGCAGCTGCTCGACCACAACATGCGGCCGGACAAGCCCATGCTGCGCCTCATCTACCAGTAGCGTGATGGCATCGGCCGTAGCATCTTCGAAGTCTTGCTCGGACATCTGGTCAATTTGGTCCGCAGTTACCCTCAAGTTGATAAAACTTGGAATATCATCTGCGACAGCATCGGCAAGGTGGCTATCTCTAATCAGTCGGAATGCCGAGTCTGCATCTTGTAACTTGATGTAACACTTGAGCGCCTCTCGATGTCTGCCGTTCGCTTCGTGCAGATGCGCCAAGCTTTCCATGACTATTCGCCAATCCCGGCCCTTTTCGCCATCCTCGATGCTGTCTTCCCGGACATCGCGAAACTTGAGCTGGTTTTCCAGCGCCGTGACGACGGTGTTGATGTCAAAAAGATCAGTTGACCAGCGGTTCAACAGCTCCTTGAAGCCGGGCTTGTCATTTTGAATGTAGTGACCGAGGACTACTTCGTATATAGTCGTGGGCAGTGGTGGTTGCATAGGTTCGCTGGGCATGTGGTCGGAGATTTCATCGAATTTTTGAGCACCGGCAAATGTCCAAACCCACTTCTCCCACCGATCCGCTGTCGTCAAGACCTTTCCACAGACTTCGCCTGCAGTTGCCCAATCACTCTTTTCAACAAGTTCTAATATCCAAAGCTCTCCTATGCGACGCTTCTCCTTCTCGACAGTGGAGTACAAATTTCTCTGCTGAAAATCGACCACAGATTCGTCATCGTAGAACTCGTCAGCACTTCCTTGCGGTTTTGACGACGCCGCATTTAATTTGTCTGTTGCCTCTTCTGTGGCTGCCAATATATCCGGATTTTCGTCTAGCAGTTCCCATGCATTCTGGTACTGTCGACGTTCCACAAGCCACATCAAATGGTCTGCCAAGTCGCGCTTCGTGGCAAGAATGCAGTCATAAGGGCTGTGAATGAAAATTTTGGCACCCGGCTTTGCAAGTCCTGGGTGGACAGGCAAGGTTGGTTTGATGCCTGACCGCGTGACACCAGTTGTGCTGACGGAGGCATCATCACCACTTTCCTTGCTTCGGATACTGGCGCCAGAACTGAAGAGCGACTTTGGGTTTATTGCGGCATGCCACATGTCAGTGCCAATACCCGCGAGTGCCTCCAATGCACCTTTGGATGATGCAACCGCGGATGCAACATTGCGAGCAGGCAAAACACCGAGATGATAGTCGCTGGATGTCAATCTCTCATATCGGCTCACCGGTAACCCTTCCTGATAAACCTCTGCGCCAGAATTGAAGTCGATGAGTCGCATCTCTGGTGGTAGATTGTTCTGCCGCTTTTTCAGGCCTCCAGATGGTTCGTTGGAAGAAGTCGAAGCTTTAGATGCGTGCCCCTTTGCCTTTGCCTTTTTTGAGCCTTCAAGCTTCGAGGACTCTAGATTGCCGTCTTCATCGTCAGCGTCAGGTGTACTGTATGCTAAAACGAGTAGCAAGTTTTGAGTATACAGGGAGATGCCCGAGATGATGCAGTCCATGCGAAGCCTGGTCTGGTCAGTTCCTACCATGGCCTGAAATGAGGTGTGAATGCTTACTTTTTGACGATTTCTGCACGCCCGATCGATTTTTCACCGGCGTGCCTTCCAGTACCAATGCCTCCGGCGTGTACATGGATAATCCAAATTGTACCACCCCAGCCGACGAGAAGCCGCTCAACATTCTTTCTGCCCGAAGCAGATTGCTCTTTGAGCGACTGAGCGGCTGGCGACATGATGCCAGCCTCATTGTCGACCACTTCATCGGCTTCAACTGCTTTCTCGTCAATCCATTCAGCTCGGCCCTTCCAAACACTTGCCATGGTTTCCCATTCGTCCGTCTGGGGCCTGTCAATGTGACCTATCCGTTTCCAAGCATCTTCCGAGTCGGCGCTTTCAAGGTGTAATTTGGAGCGCATGATCTTCATGCCATGCTCATTCAACCAGACGATGTACTTTCCCGACAAAGACCACTTTATACAGCTAATCGTGCCTTCTCCGGAATGAAGAACCGTGTCCTTGCCAGTATTGTTGCTGAGACCAATGCTACCCAGCCAGCCTGATGCTGTTGCCGCGGCAGTGCCAATCGTTGTGGAAGTGCTTCGGCCCGGACCACCACCCACAGTGAGAATAAGTTGACCAGCAAGGCCACCGGACAGGTATGTACGGTCAGACTTGTACTCGGGAGACATGGCGACGGCCTGCACTGGCCTAGCGAAGCTCCGTAGCTGGACATCTTTGGGGTCTATCAGAGACTGTATGCAAACGTTTCCGTCAATGGATGAAGTTGCAATAAAGATTTCATTAGAAGGGATCTTTGCGACAAGTTGAGGCTCTCGTGATCTCCTTGATGCTGCTGCTGGTGAAGCATCAGACTGGCGAGAGGATGGTCTAGCTTGGGCTGTCTGCTGTGCTGGTCGGAGGTGATGATTCTCGATCCGCTCAGTCGGTAGCGGAGGGGGAAAGGGCGATATTGAAATTGCAGTAACCGAGGCGGAGTGAGCGCGGTAAGCTCGCATTGATTGAAACATGGGTAGTTGAACGACGTGCTTGGTTAATAGTCAGACGGCGGTACAGCACTGTTGGACCATGTCGGGACACTTACAATACTGCCTTCGTGGGTTCCAATAATCTATGCTCGGTGTCAGCAGAGCTAATGCGCAAGCCACCTGATGTCTACATACCATCTTATCACCGGCGACAAGAAAAGAGCTTGTCGCATCACCATTCCGGTAGAGTGATCCGAGGTGTTGTGTCAAGCGGGTATATTTCAATCGAGGCTCCTCATCCTCGTCGTCGTCGTCCTCCTCTTCGTCGTCATCCTCATCATCGTCGTCATCGTCATCGTCGTCCACATCTTCACCCTCATCCTCGTCGTCATCCTCTGCGCTGCCGTTATTGTCCTCGACATCGTCGTCTTCCGTGGATTTCTTTGTCACGCCTTCGTCGCTCATATGGCCACGCCGATTATCTGGGTTGGTGCTTTGGGCCGCAGTATTTGCCGGCACAGCTTGGAGGGAAGGTCCAGGAGTTGTATCAGGACGCTCGGTCTGCGCATTGCTTCGGTCTGGGTTCTCGTCCTCAGGGGACGACCGTTTAGTCATTTTGGCAGCGAACCATGCTGTGATGCGCAAGACCGCCGGCAATCAGCTATCGGGGAGGATGGACGGAGGAGCGAGCTACTGTTCCATGGCAATCGAAGGGAGACGTTGAGGAGGAAGAGCTTTAGCAATCAATGCGAAGTAGTAGTAAGTATGGTAGGTAAAGGTAGGTAGGTAGGTAGGTAGGTAGGAAGGCAGGCCCATTTCCTACCTTGGGTATCGCGTCCTCGAAGCTCAAGCTAAGGTACCCGATTTTGGCTTAATACGTCACGAGCGTGCCGAGGGCGTCGGTGCTAAGCCCAATTGTGCGGCTCAGGTAAGGTACCTCACGGCGGCGCGAAACGGTACAGGCTGGATACAGGGACAAGGCAAAGTGAGGCACTTCAGCGCTTAAGGCATGGAGCAGTTACCTTGTAAGCAGCGTAGATTTATGAATCCACCCCCACTAACGTAAGGTACCTAGTGCGGCACACAACTGCAGCCCAGTATTGGTGCTTGTATCGCGACTAACACCTGCCATAATATTTCATATTCAAACACTGGCGCATCTCATCCAGTCGCGTCAACACCGTAGACGCAACACTCATACTGGGATACAACATGAGCGCCTTGGACATGAAATAAGACTCTCGTCGAACTCGGGTCTAGAGCGCAGGCACGTCTTCAGCCTCAGCTTATGGAGGCTCTCCAGCAACTATGGCGTCGGTGAAGTCCTTGGGGCTCCATCAGCCCGCCGGTCTTCAACATGCCATTGAAGAGCAATTGCTTCCCAGTGCAGCTCCAGCCTCCTCCTATCATTGGCAGATCTTCCTCGACGAGCATGAGTCCGAAGAGGTTGAAGATGAGATTCTCACTACGCAGGATTGCGTAGTCTGGTGCCGCGGCAGCATATTCCGAAAAACATTCAAGTTCCAGCTCGAAAAAGAGCCCGTCACTCAGGCCATCCTGGCTTATTTCCCTACTGCTGAAGGCAAAGAGACCAACAATGAAGCTGCCCACGGTCCCTCTGGAAAGCGACCAGCTCTGGAGAAGGCGTTGGTAGTTTTTCTCAAGACGCAAGCACACATCTACTTCCTCTCCGGCACGGCACACGTCGTCCATATGCCCTTTGAGGTTGAACGCGCTTTTGCAGGCCCAGTAGGCGTAATAATTCAGCGAAGACAAAAAATCGAGAACGCTGCACCCCTCTCCTTGAGATTTCCACGGGTGCCGCCTAACTCGTTTGTCTCCTCGCAACTAACCGCGTTCAACAGCTCACAGCTCACAACGTTTTCCCTCGAAGGGCTGGGAAACCCGAAACCACTGCCCTCCAGCAACGCATTCACCCTGGGAAATATGTGGGAGGCGCCACTGGAACAGCCTGAATCTCACTGGCCACGGCTTGTTTCTCTGTCTGATCCACTTCTTGAGATTGGACTCGTCGTGACCGACAATGACCGTGAGAGGACAAACGCGGCTCCTTTGCCCACCATGAAACCCAGGTTCCTCGCGTCCTCTGAAGAGCTCCTGCACATTGAGCAGATAACGCTACCCGGTCTCGCCTCGAAATCTTATGCTCCGTTGATAATTGCTGTAACTACCAACCGAGAAAACAACACATGTACCGTCTGGCGGCTTTCTTACATACCTCACGACGACCCTGTTAGGAGGCAGCACAAGTCATCGAAAACCAAAAAATCAAGGCGGAGAAGCTCGATGCAACCTGCCTTCACTAGCGGCACATCAACCCCTGTGCCACCTTTGGGTCGAGAAAGCTTTGGTGCCCCGTTGCCAGGAAAAAGGCAGCGGAAGAGTGAGAGACATGAGAAGGTTGAGAAGGCTGAGAGGACCGAGAAGCCACTCGATCTCATGACCTCATTAGAACAACAAGACAAAGAAGGTGCCGGTATTGGAAGGCGGAGTTCCCGGCGAGTCAGCTCAATGCTAGCTCGCGCTGACCTGTCCGCCTCTCATGAACGATCAATCTTTACGGACCAAAACCATGGCCCTAATTTCGGGCCTATGGGCAGGCACGAATCTCATGGTAGTCAGTATGCCCGGATGAGTTCAAGCTACAATCAGCAAATCCACCCGAGCCTCAGCAGCCTGCTCGCTGCTCCCATTGATGAGGGTATCGGAGACGGATTGTTGGGGTTGGGACTGGACGATCACAGTCTAGACGGTTTGCAGCAAGAGGTGGTCTTTTCAAAAGTTCACTCTGTGACGCTTGATAAATCTAGTGTCCGGTATTCGACGTCAAACGAGCGCAATCAGGACCAGTCCAGAGTCTTCACTCTCACTGCACCTCCCTTTGCTACCAATGATTCTCAGCGCAGCCAAATACTGATTGGCATCCAAGACTCTGTAGAGAAACGCCTTCAACTAATCTATTTGCACCTAAAATTACAGCCAAAGTTTGAGATGGCTGCTAGGGCTGGCCGCAAAGAACACACAGGGGAAGCAAGTGTTTCGATTCACCCTGGGGAGGTCCGCATTGCACAAAATGTCGTTGACTCTTGCAAGATCATGGATGGAGACCAATCAGCCATTTTAATTCTTTCAGAGTCAAATGATGGACGCCATGAATTGAGCACCCAAGCGCCATGGCGTGAGCTTACCAAGATATCTCTCTCTGTCCTCTTTGTGGATGATACTAGGAATCTACAGTACCGAGGCCGAAAGATCGACCGAGATGTACAACAAAAGAAATCAGAGGTGATTGATATTGCGAACGGAAGCATAGTTGGTATACGGCATCCCCGACGACGCGGAATCGTTGACGTTCTTGACCTGAGTGGTCGGTTACACCAATTGCGAATCCAACTTCAGCCCACATCCCCACAAGTTAGCAAGGTTCTCAACATGTGCAAAGGCATATTGCCAGATACCCTAGGCGAACGTATTCATGCCGGATGGTTCCATGCTATGCAATGGATATCTGGTTCAAGCGAGTCTTTCAACAACCCGGAATGGTCCGCCCTGGTTGTCTTGATAATAGCTTCCATTCTGAATCTAGACCGAAGTGACGCAAAGAATGTGGCAAAAGCTCGTCTGCCAGTTCGTCGCAAGAGGATCGCTTCTGGCTCATTTGGGTCCATTGGCGAATCGGAGGACTGGAGAGCATTAGAAGGTGGAGAGACACTCAATTCATTAGGATGTCCAACGTGGATGTTGAATCGTGGATGGCAGTGGGCATTGGACGAGGAACTCAACAACGCCATGATCTCACAGCAAGACCCTGCCTTGCTGCCCAAGTTTATTTCTAAGCACATTCTTCTTGCCAAGGACTTCATGGCTTCATCGTTTGGGGAGGCTTCCCTTGGAGTGGCAGGCTACTTACCTACATCTTTGGGCAAGGATCCCGAGGCTCGGCGAAAGGCCGCGGCAGACATTCTAATGGCGCTTCATTTCCTGCTCGAAGAGGAGAAACTTGACATCATGACTCCCGAGTACGTGTCTCCTGGCAGGGTTGACCTACGAGTCCTGGCATGCCAGCTTGCACGTTGGTTGCGGTGGGGCAGCTTCTCAGCTATATACGAGCTTGGAATTCAGGAAGACATTGATCCACGCTACGATGCAGGTGTGTTGTCATGCCAATTATGATTAATCCAGCACTGACAAAAACAGAGTTGAACCTCAAACCTCCTATTCCTCAACCTACACAGCGCCCTGATATTATTGACTGGATTCAAAATTGCCTTTTAGGAAACAGGGCATCATATTATCGCACACCAGCGGATATCTTTTATGCTAGTGCTCGACTACCAGAGGGAGATAAGAGATCCGATACGCGTTGGGATACTGTCATCCCTCGTATCACCATTTTCAGGAAATTCTTCAAACTCATGAGGCCCACATCTACTGCCGTTGAGATTGTGGAAGCATTACGCGAAAGCGGGATGACACCTTATATCCTGCAAACTCTTCCCGAAGCATTGCTCGTTCCATTGCAGGATGCCATATCCTTGTGTCAGCCGCATCCCCCTTCTAGATGGCCAAAGGAGCTTCTTGAGCTTGTAAAGCGCAGTGACATAAACTACATACTTGCACCCCAAGAGAGGCCACGGCCATCGATTTCCAGCATTCTGGTAGGTCATTTGTACGTCTTCTCGAGATAATTGCTAATAAGACAGGCGCCTACGCATCTTGCCACGTGGGACTATAAGCTACTTTGTGAGAGTGTTGAAGAAGCCAACAATATAGGTTATGATGAAGGCGAGGGCACCGAGCGCCAAGCTGTGATTCGAGCTCTGTTCAAAGATGATCGCCGGTTGAATGAGGCGCAAGATCTTCTATCAACGCAGAAGGCGAGAGTAGTACGCCTCGATCCTCATCCTAGTTGGTCAGAAAGCGAGTATTTGGAGAGACAAAAAGATTTTGTCTCCAACATTGCTGCCGGCACCCTGGCTATTCCGGCTGGTCGGGGGCTGCTATACTACAGTTTGCGATTTCCTTTGATCACGCAGAAATTTCATATCGGAGGTTTCAACCTGAACTGCGTTGTGAAACCAGCCAATGTCACAGTGGGTGTCGACAAGACTTTGTTTACGGAGGAAAAGGTCTGTTGGGGGTTTTTCCACCAAGGCGTTGCCGCTGGGCTCGCCATCTCTCCTCAAGCTAAAGGCATCGACACTTCCTGGATTCTATACAATAAGCCAGGACAGGAGCTCAGTAACCGCCACGCTGGCTTTCTTCTGGCACTTGGTCTGAACGGCCATCTCAAAGACGTAGCCAAATGGGTTGCTTTTAAGTATTTGACCCCGAAACATACAATGACATCGATTGGACTGCTCCTGGGCCTTGCTGCTTCCTACCTTGGCACAATGGACTCACTTATTACGCGCCTACTCTCTGTTCACGCAACGCGCATGCTCCCTCGTGGTGCAGCCGAGTTGAACTTATCGCCTCTGACGCAAACGTCCGGCATAATGGGTATTGGCTTACTGTATTGCAACAGCCAACATCGCCGCATGAGCGAGATTATGCTGTCAGAGATTGAGCACATTGACGAGGAAGATGAGGAAGAACCCCTGAGAAGTGAATGCTACCGCCTCGCAGCCGGTTACGCACTTGGGTTTATCAATCTTGGCAAGGGCAATGACCTGAAAGGCTTGCATGATATGAGATTGACCGAGAAGCTCATCACCCAAGCCACAGCGACCAAGAATGTGGATATTGTCCATATACTTGACCGCGCTGCTGCCGGTGCGGTCATGGCGATTACTTTTATCTTCATGAAAACCGAGGATCAAATCGTCGCACGCAAAATAGGTGTACCGGAATCACTCCTACAATTTGATTACATTCGTCCCGACATCCTTTTACTTCGAACATTAGCCAGGAATCTTATCCTTTGGTCACAGATCGAACCAACGTTTGCTTGGATTCAACGGAATCTGCCAGCCCCGTATCGACCTCGACATAAGTTACAAGGAACCTCCAAGCTGAAGTCAACCGATTTGCCGTTCTTCAGCATCCTTGCAGGGCTTTGCTTCTCGATCGCCTTGCGATTCTCAGGCAGCGCTTCCACAAAAGTTCGGGATTTGCTCTTGCATTATCTCGATCAGTTTATGCGCATCACTCGAATACCTTCCAGCACGCGGATGCAACCAGATTCAGGCACTCCCTATGACGAGGAGCTAGCAAGAACGAATGCCCGTATGTGCCAGGACGTCCTAGGCCTTTCTGCTGCCATTGTCATGGCAGGAACTGGTGATATATCCGTCCTTCGTCGCCTTCGATCCTTACATGGACGCGACGATCCAGAAACACCTTACGGATCTCACTTAGCAGCTCATCTAGCTATCGGCTCCCTATTTTTGGGCTGTGGTACTGCAACTTTCGGCTCCAGCAACATGGCCATTGCATCCCTTCTCGTGGCTTTCTACCCCATATTCCCAACGAATGTTATGGATAATCGATCGCATCTTCAAGCTTTTAGACACTTTTGGGTTCTTGCCACCGAACAACGTTGCCTGGTAACCAAGGATGTGCTTACAGGCCAACCTGTTTCTGTCCCAGTTTTGATCAAGATGAAACAGTCTATATCTACAGACTCGGTGATTTACAAGACTGCACCGTGTCTTCTTCCGCCTCTGGACCAGATCTCCAGCTTATCAACCGCTTGCGGTCCGCAGTATTGGGATGTCGAGCTCGATCTTCGCGACGAGAAGTTGCGACAGACGTTTGCTTCTACTCTGAGCATCTACCTGCGGAAAAGACCATCGCGCGAAGGCGCCTTCGCATCAACACTCCGAGCACTCGGAGAAGACCAGCAAAGAGACAACCCGTTTGAGTGGATCTTTGGTCTCGAGGCACTTCGTGGTGTTAATCATGCCGAGCGAGCCGCTATTCTTGAAGGCGAAGGAGACGAGCAGGACACTGGAGCCGCAGTGGACGCAAGGCTAGAACTGGAGAAGGGTATTCTCGAGGGAGGTGACAGGGAGCGGCTTGAGGGGGCAAAGCTGCTGTTTGAATGGGCCTCCGTGAGAGATCGACTATTGCCCTCGCATCCTGCAGCCCACGACAGCCAGGCAACGGAGACTGGAGAACCTGAGCGGCCCGACAATCAGCACGAGGAAGAGGAGGCAGCATGGTGGCTTCGAGACAGCGTGGTGGAGGATCTAAAAGGAAAAGTATGGGGAACTGGTCGTAGAGATGAGTGGTAGAGAAGCCCACGATATCATGTATCGGAGTGGACGAGTCTCGCTTAGCTATAACATGATGACAAAATACTGATAACATGCTATGTGACCTCCCATTCTCGAGCATATAAGTAATGATCACGGGCACATATTCATCCAAGAACTAGCAGGCACAGGAAAAAAAGCTTCATCTATGTCATTTGACTAAGAGTCGCCAGTCTTTTTTCATCCATCGCACAAAAATTCCATTTGTGCCCTCCCGACCCTTCTTTGTTTCCCAAAAAACGCCATGCAATGCAAACCGCATCACCAGGGATATACAGGGCATTCTAGGAATTCTCCCCTGCTAAGACTTTCAGAAACATAAGCATAAGCCAATAAAACGTTAAATCAAGCTCCGTGAACCCCTCCCCCGTTTCTTTTCGTTACGATCTAGAAAGCCCACAAAAGCCCTTGGTTGTCTTTCATACAGCAAGCGCGGGGAAAAAAAAGGAACGTCCGTCCTAATTTTTCGTAGCTCTATCAGCGAACCCAAGTTGAAATCAGTTCTCTACTTGGAGACAGCCGCGTTGAGGACTTGCGTCCGGAAGAAGCCTCCCTTGGTCTTCTCGATGACCTGCTGGTAGACGTTGTTGGGAGGGTGGTTCATGATGACGGTGCCGTCCTTGCTGTCGATCTTGGCGTCGAGGCGGGTCTCGCGGATCAGGTTGACGATCCACTTCTCGCCGTCGTCGGGGTTGAGGCCCAAGCGGGCGCTGAGGTCGCGGATGTTCATGCGGCTGAAGATCTTGCAGTAACTCTCGCAGATGAGGTGCCTGGCAGCCTCGACGAAGGCGTCGGCGGACGAGGCGAGGAAGAAGTCGCTGCGGCAGACCTCCTCGGCCATGCGCAGGGCCTCGCGGGCAGCGTTGAAGTCGTGGGCGATGTAGAGGGCGTTGACGAACTGAGTGATGGGGTCGTTGTACTCGTAGGCCTCCTGGCGGACGTAGCGGACGACGTCCTTGAGCTGCTTCTGGTGCAGGGAGCTGTTGCGGGAGCGGTTGCGGCCGGTGATGACGGCGGCGATCAGGTACCGCAGGATCCAGGGGCACGAGGTCTGGATGGTGTTGATGTAGGCGGCGGAGAAGAACATCTCGAGAATGGGCTCACGGGCGCCCTCAAAGTTGAACAGGGGGAAGAGGGACCAGTGGATGAGCATGGTCCTGTGGTCGAGTTGGGCACGGGGGTTGTTGAACAGCTTGGTGTCGATGCCCTCCCTCACGTTCTTGAGCTCGTCGACGGCCGACTCCCAGTTGGTGGACAGGATCTCCGAGGCGAGCTTGCCCCACGTCGAGGCAGATACCTTGTCGTTGTCGGTGGAGAGGACTCGGAACTGGTAGAGCATGTCGGCGGCGGGGCCGTACTGGCCGCAGCGGAACTGGAACTGTCCAAAGTCATACAGCGCGTTCACCATCTCCATGGTGACCTGGGCGTATCGTTAGTCATGGGTCGTGACGAAGGAAGTACGTGGGGTGCGTGAGAGGGAGGGGACCCACTCCGTGCTGGTTCTTCAAGAACTCCAAGTTGGCAACCTTGTCGCTCCTGAGGCCGTTGACGACCTCGTCCTGCGTCAGGAGGTCGGCAATCTTGGCCGTGGCCTGCTCGTACTTCTCCAGCTGCGACAGCACATCCTGTCGCTTCTTGGTGTACTCGGCCGGGGGGTCGTCGACGCCGTGGAGCTCGCAGTACAGCGAGGCGACGTAGTCGGTCATGTTGGTGTCCTCCAGCAGCTTGATCTTCCCGGACAGGATCTGCTTCGCCTTCTCCTCGTCGCCCGACTCCTCGGCCTTGTCGCCCTCGAACTGGATCAGAGGGAACAGCAGGTGCCGGCTCAGGTGCGGCGCCAGCTTCGGCATGATCGACGAGCCATCGGCCGAGACGGCCTTGAGAACATCATCCATGATTGCAGGTTCGGGTATGTTCGACAAAGGCGGGTTGAGAGAAAAGAGGTGCGCGACTTCGGGGTTTTCGGAGTGGGCGGCGAAAGGGGGGGTGGAAGAAAAAGGCTTCGTAGCAGGCTGTTGAGGCTTTCTCGACCCGTAGAATTAATTGGTGATGGAGGGGCAGATTTTTGGCTGAATTTCCCTATTACACGAGTTGGTGTGGGGTTTGGCGGTGCTCCGAACATCTGCCGGCTGAGCCATGGCCGCCGTCATGTGACCTAGATTTTTTTTGGGATAGCATCAAGTCCAATACTACTGCTGCAAACCAGGCGATGGGGAGCGCAGCGTAACTTGGTTATCCCAATTTGCTGCTTATCTCTTGGGCGCTCATTCTTCCTTGTTTGTAATTTCTCTTGGATTCGAATTAAGCAAACTGACATTTTTCCTGTAATTCATTTGCACCCTGCTCGTCACTACCCGACCGCAATCACCATGTCACGAGTCTTCAACCACGCCGCGAGCGCATTGCGCTGCACAGCAAGCCGATCCTCCCCATTGTTCTCCTCAGCGCCTCTTCCGACCACTCAGATCGCGTCGCTCTCATTCCAGGCTACCCGCAGCGTCCAACAGTACCGTCCCAGCTCGAAAACACCCGAGGAGAAGCGTCCCAAGGAGCACCTCCCCGTCCCCAGGCCGTCAAAGACCCCCGAGGAGCTCGCCCAGCTCCCCTACGTCGTCCGCCGGACCCCATCCATTCAACTGCCCATTTACAGAAAGTGGATGTCCGGCGGCACGCGACAGGTCATCATGATCAAGAAGGTGGAAGGCGACCGGCGGAAAATGGTTGAGGACTTGGTCGGGGCGTTGCAGCTTACGCGGGAGGATGTTCGACTCAACCCTACGACGCAACAGATAGAGCTCAAGGTTTGTCGGGAATGTCAATCGGCAGTAAGATTAAGAAGGCGCTAACCTGGGTCTCAGGGTGATCATTTTCACAAGACCAAGCAGTGGTTGTTAGAGAGTGGCTTCTAAAGCCAGCGACGAGGCAATGGCTCAGGAGAAGGCTGTTCATCATGTTAATGTGTATAAAACACTTGTACCAACTGTCTACAATAGGGGGTGCGCTCTGCGAATGTACAATATAGACGAGGTGGGAACTTATCCACGTAAAGGAGTTCGTGGTATCGGATATCGCATTGCTAAGCTTATTTACACTTGACGCCGGTTTAAGTCCAATGGTGTCCATGGTCTCCAACCCTTCCATACACAAATATTTCATGCCATTCTATGAGCCACATGGAGAAAAAGAGGAAAAAAAGTCCTTGGGCTCGCAGATCAACAACCCGCCCATTAAGAAATAACATACACGCTTCGCAAGCTCGTCATTGCACGTATATCCAAAGACCAGCATCGTTGCTGGAAAGAGAATGTACGGACCGAAAAAGATGGTCGGCACTTTGAAAGATAGCATCGCTAGGTCCGCGCCTATTATGTGCTGAGCTGAAAGAATGCAGCTAGCTGCTGCAAATAGCCTTCTTTCGTCCACTCTGGGGACTGCATGGACAAAGCATCAACCAGAGCCTGCGGCGGCGGGATGAAGTTCACCGGTGTTTCCAAGGATGATTTATTCTGATCTCTGGCTTTCTCGGCCAGCCTCCGGAGTAACGAGATAGCAACTACGACAATGTAGACAAGCTCGGGGTCCTTTCGCGTTGTTGTCCGTGCGGCGCCTCGGTTAAGCAGCTGTGGTTGCTCGTACAGCTGGGTAAGCTCTTGCACGAGTCTGAAAAGGTTCTCCACAATTCCGCTTTCTGAGCCCAGCCAACTCCTGGCTAGAGCTGGTTCATGGCTAGGAACAAGCGTCGCCAAAATCTCTGCTGAAAGCAGTCCCTGCATAAGGAACGGCTTCCTGACATCGACAAGTGACGGGAAAGTGGGTGGTCGTGAGCGGTCTTTGGCTCTGTCGGGGATTGTAGAGACTGCAAGAGCAAATGTCCGAGTAAGGAGCTCATACGGCGGCGTACCGGTAGCGTCTAGCGCAAAAACAGTCTTGTAGTGTGTCCTATTAGGCTCATCGCGGGCTAGGAGCTTGGCCAGCGCATCGACGGCATGAGGGAGGTAAGGGTGTACGCTAGGGTCGTAGGGCGAGAAGAAGAGCTTGTTGTCGGAAGTGGTAGGGCCTGGGGCGGGTGCAAATGCTAAGAGGAATTGTAACAAACAGAACGCTTGTTCTCGGCCTGGAATTTCTATCGAGCCCGCAATGTTGGAAAGAAGAATAACTATATCCTTCATAAAGTCAAGCGTATTTTGCTGGGTTCGTAGAAGCATTGTTCGCGTCCCAAGGTAACGAATGATAACACAGATGAATTTTATGATCGATTCGTCGGCAAGGAGAACGTGGTTGTCATTTTGTTCGCCAGGAAATGAGACGTTGCGCAAAATCGTTGTGATGCAGATGAGTCGGTCAACAGCCCGATCCAGCTCATAGGCGGTTGAACCAAATGTGGGTATCGCGCGAACAGCCCACCTCTCTAGCCTGCAAGCTCTAAACACGTCTTCGTATGGCGTCAGCTGAATTTCATCCGACACCTCGACAGTGTGCTCGGCCAACAAATCAAGCTGGTCTTCAGCGCAATCAACTAGAGCATCTACCAGGTCCTCACAGTATCTCAGTTGCAAGAAGTGAGCCTGATTCGTCGAAGAAGAAACGGCTGCGAGCATGTCTAGTGCCAGTCGGACTTCGCCATGGATCCCGCTTTGAAGACTTCGTGTCAAAGCCTGAATGTCGATTGTGCCAAAATCACCTAGGGAGGGGACGTCTGGCCTCCAACGCTCAAGCTCAGCCCCCAACATGTTGGCCGCATTGAGATCAACACCTCCATACGTTGACAATTCTCGAGAGCAGGGGCTGTATGCTTCAGACTTGGGCGCCATTGGTGGCATGCGCTGCTCAATACTCACTCCTGACAGTGGCCCAGACGGCCTGCCATCAGGTTGTGGCATAGACATACTTCCAGGTTTGCTCGGTACGGGTGAAGGCATGGAGAAGTCGTTAGGTCCGGGCTGAGGACCAGGCTGTGACATGCTCGGAGCCTTGTTGTGACCAGGCATACTGTTCGCCTGTTGAGGTGGTTGCGGCGTTGGAAGTCCGTTAACGGGAGGCTGGAGAGGTTTCATCGCGTTCTGCGGCTGTGGCTGTGGCTGCGATTGCGGTTGGGATGGTGGTTGCTGATTAGGCGTCATCTGGCCTTGGTTCATTTGCTGGCCGGGCGGCATTTGCTTCTGCGGGGTGCCTTGCTGGTTCGCTGCCATATTCTGCATCATCAATCTTTGCTTCCAGGCCTTTTCAAATTCCAAAAGGTTCCGCTCGTACACCTGTTTCAGCGCAGGCCCAACACTGGGAATCTGCGCAGGGAGGCCCAAGACCTGGGAGATATGCGCCCAGCCGTTGGCTGCAGTTACTGGTTTATAACCGCCTTTGCCCTGTACAGCCTGGAAAAGTATCACCAGGTTGACTGGTCTATCTGCCACCATTGGGTTTGGGTCGAGCGCTTGACCCTTGGAGCTCATGAGCGCCGCGAGATTCTTCATGAATTGTTCGGGGTTCAAATTGGCCATTGGGCGCTGTTGAGGTCTCATGGCGCCCTGGGGCATCTGACCATTTGGCATAGCATGCATCTGCTGCTTAGGCATCATGCCGCGACCCATATTCTGTGCCTGCATCTGAGCCTGCATTTGCATATTGCCTTGCAATTGCTGCTGAAGACGCATTTGATACGCCGCCATTTTCTGTTGATCCGACATATTCTGAGGTCTTTGTGGCTGGGGTTGGCCAGGTTGTCCCTGTTGCTGAAGTTGGCCTTGCGATTGAGCTTGTTGCTGGACAGGCGGCTGTTGGGGTTGGCCCTGCTGCTGCTGCTGCTGCTGCTGCTGTTGCATCTGACTGTACATAGCATTTGGCATCTGGCCCATGTGTTGCATTTGGCCCATCTGCTGGGGCATCATCTGAGCACCAGCCATCGCATTGGGGTTCGATGCAGGGCGAGGGTTCGACGGCGATGGCGCGAAGTTGGGATTGTAGCCAGGGGCCATATTTTGCATGTAGGGGTTCGGCTGAGGAGTGCCATGTTCGGACGGTATTGGTGATGTCTGAGCGCCAAATTGTTGCGCGCTAGGTGAAAATGGGTGCGGCGACGCGGTTGCTACTCTCTGAGGAACATTGCCCGGTCGCATTTGATTGCCCATGATAGGAGAGGGACTGGCATTCGCAGAGCCGTTCGGCTGAAGATGAGGAAACTGGCCACCAGGCGGTTGCTGCTGAGGCATCGAACCAGGTTGGAACCCAGGAAAGCTTTGTTGCTGGGGAGTCTGCGACCGCGACGTAGGCAACATGCCGGGATTTTGCCTGGGAGAACCGGCAAGGCTATCTTCGCGTGGTCGTGGGCGTTTTGATGGAATGACCGAGTTGGTCTGATAGACGGGGTTCTGGAAGGATGGCGAGGCATTGCGCATAGGACCATTCTGCATGCCAGGCATTTGCTGCTGCTGAGGTTGCTGAGATTGCTGCTGTTGCGGCGGCTGCTGCTGGTTCGCGAACTGCGCGGCATTGAACTGCGCCGGATTGGCCATGAAGGCGGAAGGATCCATCATGGCGGCGTTAGGGTCATTCATGTGCGGGAAGCCGTTGGCATTGTGGTTGGGGATGGCGGCGTCGTTCATCCAGGTGCTCATGGCGACGAGGTCGACAGGCTCGACTGTACGCGACGACGTCAGCAAATCAGCAGGCACGCGGCCAAGACTCCATGGAAGGCGCGCAGGGGCGGATGGAAATGGGGCCGTGACACGGGGTGGTGATGGATAGGTCGGCCGGATCGCGCGTCGCGGGTTTGGTGGTGGAGTGTGTGGGAGAGGTACGTGGTGTCGGGTAAGAAAAAAAGGCAACGACAGACTGCTCAGAACCGGCCACCAGCTCAGTGGGCGACGACGGGGGGGCTTCAGTGTCAATGGGACAGGCTGGGCCCTGCTGGACTTCGCCTTGGGGGGAGTGTGGTTGGTCGGTCACAGCGCTGGCAGATTAAGTAAGGGGAGAGGGAGAGAGTGGGGAGGCGGCTGCCAGAGCGGGAAAAAAAAGAACCAGCGCAGCGCAAATGGGTACAAGCAGAGATAGAAAAGGCAGACAAGGGGGAGAGAGAAGAGACAAAAAGACAAGAGAAGTACCGACATACCTGATTCTGTGACCACTAGCAGCACAACGCCATGTACCGGTTACCTCTTGGAGGGCAGGGGAGGGAGGTAGCTGGGTGAGGGAGCCGAGCAAAGCAAGAGAGAAAGAGAGAAATCACCCAAGCAGCGCTTCAGCAGATCCGTTGGAGCTAGCGGCAGATGCGTAGTGACAGTTTGCAAGGTTGCATGAGGTGTACAGCGAATGCGCGGCGCGCCAGGGAGAAATTTTCGTCCCGGTCGGCGAAAATCAGAACCGCCCGTCGACGCTCGATCAGGTGCAGCAGCACAAGCCTCCTCTGACGCCGAGCGAACCGGTGCGAGTGGTGTGTCTCGAGGTGTCACGAGACAGAATCAGTAGAACACACTCCAAACACTGGCCAGGGTGGCTGGAGAGAAGAGTGCAGCGGCGTACTGGGAGGATGGCCGGATGTGAGCGGTCTTACCTAAGGCGCGCGCGTTGAGGTGGATGACTCTCGCGACTGGCGGCCTGAGCTGGCTGGATCGGTGTCAAGTGATGCTGAGGATGCCGAGCATGGTGAGCTAACCGGTTCTGGTAAAGCCCGCTGATGGTCGGCTTTAGGTAGGCGGGGCTATGGTCCAATCATCTTGTTCCATGAGGCCTATGCTAGGGGCCGGGTCAATTGTGTTAGCCCTTTTGCTGAGGAAGCACTTGTAGGGCTAACGGGAGGCTCGGACTCACTTAACATGAGCAGCCCTGTCTCAAACACGGAACACTGATTCTCAGACATCCGAATTTGGATTGGGACGAACTGCACCACTAGCCCCCTTTGCAACACGCGCTCTCGGAAAGCGATGGCAAACTGACAAAGCTAAAGCGGCAATATCTTGTTCAAGACGTAGGCATTGGTGTCGACCGGAAATTGATGAGCATGCAGATGACAGAAGCTCGGTTTGCTGTAACCCACGTCTACTGGCAGATAACATGCTGTAGACGAAAACAGTCCCCCACCCTTCTCAAAGGCATGGATCAGCGTCAGTGTTGGTACTGCGCAGGGAGCTGCTGCTGAAATGGCTGACGCTGCAGACAACGTGAACCAGCTCAACAGCACTCACCGTAGCTGAAAGGCCGGGACGACCCTGCAGGTGCTGAAGCGGTTTCTTTTGGCGCAGATAAGGCCACGACGAACATTTGCCGGCAGCATCATCGTCACAATCGTCCTGGTCTGCCAGTAACACCATGCTCTCCTGGTTGGTTGTGCGACTGACGAGAGCCTTTGTGTGGCTCGCTTGTAAGCCGTGAAGCAGTCCGGCTTTGCCATACGAGCTTCTGCTTAACGCGTCCTGTTTGGGTCTCAGTCGCATCTGATTCCGTGCACGAGAGCGGGAGGTTGTAGATTCAACTGTCGTGCAGGCCCCACCAATAGGCGTGGCAGAAGCGGCCTTCCTAGACGCTCGGTTTCGCTGCCTGCCATCGCCATTCATTCCATGTGGTTTGGCAGTAGAACAATCCCCACTGGAGGTCGCGTTGAGAAGATGAGCCTGCGAGATGATCCGAGGGTTCTTTGAAGGCCACGCCAGGGGAGTGCGTTACCCATCCCAGATCGAAAGGATTGAAATTGCTGGCTTTGGGGGTTTCCCAATCGCAACGGCTGCATCCGGGTGCTTTGTGACGCCCCGTAGGCGCTGTTTATCCACTGGGACCTGGCTCTGGGTGGCGGAGGGGATCCCTGTCAACGCACGTCCTTTCGATGCCCGTAGCAGCACAGCGCTACCAGCAATGGCTCCTCAAAAACTCGGGGTGCCATGCTGTCCCGTCGTCGCGTGAGTCAAATCTTTCGTGCCGTAACCTTTCAATCCGTGGTTTTTTGAAGGCCTTCGTCGCCCGTGATCGCATGTGAAGGATGGCCCGTCTGAGAGTCGCTCGCGTTGTTGCTTTCCTCGCTCCCACTAACACGCCTGGGCCCTAATGCCTGGCATTACCGAAGGTACGGTACCTGGAGAATGAGGTAATCAGAGCCATCTCCTTGTAAGTGGACGCAGGACATCCAACACGAACCAGCGACGTGGTTTGAGGAACCGAGCAGAGACACAAGGGGGAAGATGGACAAATAGATTGAAAAGAAGATGAAAGGATGGAGAAACAGAAAGCCAAAGGAAACTCAGCTGCCAGAGGGTTACGGGGGGAAGGGGGGTAGTTATGTGAATACCTTACCTACCTTACCTACCGCACCTTGCCTTACCTTCATTTGCCTGTGCCTTACCTGCCAACCTCACTGGGTCTTTGCGTGTTCCAAAATTCACCGCCGCCAGCACAACAAAGTGTGCCCTCCATCTTTTCGTGTGCCTTGCCTTGCCTTGCCTTACCTTGCTCGACTTTTTGTCCTTGTCCGTATCTACATGGTTGAACGATCTACCGCCGCCACGATTCTAGACCCTCCTCCCATCTCGAAGCCTGCTCTCCTGACGTGCCAGACCTAGAGATTGCCAATGGCCGTGCCGTCAGGCACGCTTACACAGTCCGGTTTGGCTTGTCTGACAATGACAAGGAGCAGGCGGATCCCGCTGGGTTCGAGTGTGTCACCGGGCCAAGTGCGAATAGTGTTATTTGGCCCTTGGGTTATGTATGTGGCTCTTTGATTATTCCCTGCATATCCGTTCCCCATTCGCGAACGTCGTTCCCACAGCCTAGGGCCAATCCAGGGCGCAGGACTCATTGTCCATGGACAGCACACAGAGAGATTTGTGTATCCGCCGAGAAGAGCGCCAACCACCTGGCCGACTTGGCAGTGCGCCCTGGTTCCCCTTGCAACAAAGAAGCGGGCTTGCAAAAGACGGGGCCGCCCATCCATCTTTCACTTCCCGTCATTCCGAGTCGCCTGCCTCGATTTCAAACACCCATTCTGTGTCGATGCTGAGAGGCTTGGGCCGTTACGGGCTTGCCGCCACATCAATGCCGCCGAGTCCCCAATCCTGCATAAAACTCACTTGCCGCTGTACTGTACTCTTCATGGCGGCTTCACGCGACCTGAACATTGGACCATCACAACTGGGACCGTCCCTGCCGCCAATACGACATGCCAGACCCAGTTTCATTCAATCAACATCACCCCACTCAGCGCGTCACTGGACGTACACTACAGTAAAGCCGTATTGTTTGTCTTTCCCATCTTGGACTGACAGCCCGCCCAATTTCACCTGCTGCCAGGACTATGATCCCGGAGCGCTCCCTTGTGGGATTGAGCGAGGTGTTGTAGGCGTTTGTAGTAGACAGATCCTTTCCTCGAGTCCATCGTGCCACCGGAAAGCGTTTCGTCAAAAATGATCGACACTGTGCCGCCAATGGTACCAGTACCCGTTCATATTGCTATTGTGGTATTGTTACCAAGAATGAAAACAGAAATGTAATATTGTTAAAACATTATAAATTTGAAAGGGATTACAGAAGGCATATAAATTGATGGCAATGCTATCTGGGAATGCGCATTTTGCAGCCTGTTCTTTGCTCGCTGTTCAACTGGCTTCGGTTTGCTAGTGCAAGGATGATCTGGAACACTGGCGATCGTTGACGCCCATGTAACATAGCAGCCGAGTAGTACCAATATTCGGTGAGCGCGAACGGGGTCTTAAGACACTTCATAAAGCAGGAGATACGAGACCAGAGGATCTTGTGCGAAAATTTGATTCAAAGCGGACTTTTTCTAGTCACAAGGTATTCGTCTAATTCTTAGGCTTTGTAATGCCCTCTAGCATTAAATATGACATGAATGTGTGTGCTGTTTACTCCGCCGATACATTGAGCTTGTTCTTTGTGAGCTCGAGAACCTTCTGAATACCCTCATCCAGTCCTTCCAAAGCCAGATACTCGTCGATCCATGCGACAGTCTTCTTCTCCAGCGTCGGCCTATCCGTGGTCGCTTCAAGAGCATCTCCCAACCGGGCCAGGACATCGCGCAGATTTCTGGGAAACTCGGGCGTGAAGGGGCTGAGCCCGATGATGGGCTGGCGAATGTGGCAGCTGCACGTCGAAGGGTCGTTGGGGTACTGTTCGTCCATGGCGTTCAAAATGTGTTGTGTAATCCTGGGGTAGACAGTGAGGTCGCTAAAGGTTGACACCATGACAAAGAACATCTCCGCAACATCGGCTTTGAAGAACGGCTGTCTCCGTGATATGTCGAAGATGGCGATGGGAATGGCTCCGTCCATGGCAGGGTTCGATTCCAGCTGTTGCGCGGCTTGCTTGTCGATGACCTTTGCTTGTGCTTTCGACGGTTCGGGCAAGAGACCGCCACCTTCCTCGTCCTCATCCTCGTCACTATCCACCAGTCGAAGCTCGTCGTCGTCCCGAGATTTCTCGGTACTGAGTACGTCGACGCCGGGCTTGGCCGTCTTCTTCTTCTTCTCCAACTTCGCCAACCATTGCAGCTCGCACCTGGCGTATTCCACCCACAACGTGCAGTCCTTGGTACAGAACCGGCAACCTCGCATGAAGAATCCTCGGGCGGCGGCCATATCGCCGTTGCGCGCCGACCGCCTGCCGGCCATGACCCACAACTCTGGATCCGTGGGCATCATGCGCAACGCGTTGGTCATGGTCTTGCGCCAGCGCTTCGCTGCCTTGACCTTGGCGGTGTATGCCAGATACTCTCGCCATAGCTCTGGAGTTCCGGGGTGTCGGCCGACGGCACGTTCGTAGATGCCCAGGACACGGCCCTGGCTGGCGTGGGCTGAGTTCAGGTGCCGGATCCTGAGTCGCTGGCAGCGTTTGGTGCGAAGCGTCTCAAGGGACAACTCCCATTGCGCATAGGACGACCACTCGTGCGGTTTGTTCCCCGGTGACAGGACTCTGTGTTCGAAATCGTTGCGCTTCTGCACAATTGTGCGAATCTCGTCCTGCAAGAAACAGTGTCAGTCAACCATGGCTTTTGTATCGATTCTGGACCACAAGGACAAACCTTTGAAAAAATGCCTTTTTCCTCCCATTCCCGCAATTGGGATACAGAGCGCTCGAGGTAGAATCTCGCCTTTTCTGCAACACCAGCCATGGTCGCAGTTGTGCCTGATGCCCGCTTGTCTGTCTGGATTTGCTGGTTGACAACTTTTTTTTTTTTTTTAGAGATTGCCGGTCTCACCACACAGATACGGGGTGGTGAAGTTTTTCGCCTATGGCCTGGTCGAGTTGGACGGATTGAGAAGTTTTTAGTGGGGCGCTGGCTTCGGGCTGGCAATGGCTTGCGTGCAGCGTTCGCCGGAGCCCGCCAGAGCTCGGACGAGCAGGCGCTAGAGCCAGCTACCGGCACCCATGTCAACCCCACAAGTTAAGCTACAGCTGGTCAGAGGTACTGGTATCTCAGCCCATGGCAACTGGTGATAGTGACGTCTGGTACAGGTACGCAGACGGCCGTTCGGATGCGACGGCTCGCCAATCAGCGGCAGGGGTGCCAAGACAGTGATCGAGGACGCGCGCGTGCTGTCATGTCTTTCCGATTCCGATTCGTAAGGTAAGGCAGCTATTCCGCTTGGTATCAACACTTTAGGATTTCTTGGCCCTTCCCCGTTGCGTGGCTTGCCTTCCTTGTTTTTCTTTCCTCTTCTGCCCTCCGTCTCCTCAACTCTCTCCAGCTTCCTCCCCCGACGCCCTCCCGCTCGTTTGGTGGCAGCGGATGGGAATGTTGATTGTCTTTTCCTTTGGGTCTTCCGGCACCGCTTGCTTTCCGCACAATGGCTCAGAAATTCAAGGATAAAGACCTTGGCGTCGTTTTTACATTCAACGGACAATGGGTGTCTTGGGCTCACACAGCCGTCGCATATAGTATGGCCGCCTCTGACAAACTCGTTCATGCCCCGCGAGACGGACAGCAGCTAATTGAATGGCGTAGCGGCGTTCCTGAGCGCTCTGATCGTCGGCATCTCTCTTCACTACCACAAGATTGTCAAGAATGAGTTTTACGGATATCCGGACGAGTGGTTCCCGTCTGTTTCGGCCACAATAGGCGATCGATACCCGGAACGATCGTTCTTCATGCTCTTCATTGCAATCACCTCTGGTACAGACCCTCTGCAGTATTTCCAGCTCTTCCGGCGGACATGTTCTTACTTACATGTTCAGGCCCTCGATTTGCTCTCGTCGGGCTATGGTACCTGTTGACGCGACGATCCGATGCACAACTCCCCAAGTTTGTTGCGCTCATGGGCCTACTGCGCACGCTTACCTGTGGAGGTTGGACCTACATCACCTCGACCGATGACCACGACTGGCACGACATTTTGATGATTTCATACATCGTTGCAACACTACCATGGACGACGGGCTGCATTGCGCTGAGCCCACCGAACCCCACCGCGATCAAGTACCGCAAGTACCTCGCAGGGGCTTTTTTCGGCACCCTCGTGCCGCTCATTTACTTCTTCATTCAGCACAAGGTGCACCGTGTTGCAGGAGGTGAGTCCGCTGGAGACGATTGAGCTTGACGGGCACTAATGGGGAGCAGCGTACACGACCTATGCCTTTTTCGAATGGTCGTTGATCATCTTCGATGTAGCGTTTGACGCCGTGACAGCGCTCGATTTTAGTACTTTTGAAGTCATGGTCAGGGATGTGAAGGGAACGAGCAAGGGGTACGTTCAATGGCTCCCGTAATGGTTTCAGTTTGCAGTGTCGTGTACAGTCGTTCAGTCTTTCGGATCATCGTGTCTCAGGATCAATTCTAAAAATTCGCTGCAGTGAGAATCCACCACCACCCGTTTCAACCGCCGTATTAGAAAAGGAGTGGGTCTTGCCCATCAATGTATCGATAGCACCCCCGTTGACAACCGTCATAGGAAAGAAAAGGCCCCTGTCAGCGTTTATACCCCTCCGTCGCCTTGGTCGGGCATCTTCGATACGGCTGCGGATGTTTACCATGGCGTAAGTCTCTGGAAATCCGCATCATTGGCTTTATCCTTGATTTAATGCTGGGTAGTTTGTTTTCTGGTCCATGCTTACCAGCCTGGGTGTCGTCATTTGGTGTAAGTGAATCCTTTCGGGGACGAGTCCCAATCCCTGCTGATGCTTGCATGTATACTAGACTTCCCTTTATGGCACATGGGAATCTCTGGCTATGAAGCCTTTGTCATGTCTACCATTTCCCCTTTCCTGCTTGGGATCGGGCCATTTCGAGCCGCGGTGCTCAACAACCTACGGGTTGTTCATCTGCTCTCCCTAGCCGGCGTGGCGGCTTACTTGGTGCAAGAACCAGTATTTCGTCTGTTCACCGTTGGTTTCGGGGTCGCAATGGCCTGCCTGGGTTGGGTTGGGACATTGTACACCGAGGCACTTCTTGATGTCCGCTTCGAAACCAAGATCCTTGGGTTCATGACTGGCCTCATCCTCTCTTCCACTGCCAAATTTGCTTGGCAAACGAATAATCCGATCTGGCCTATCATGCACGCTGCTAATGGAGGCTGGAATGGGACGGGTCTTGTGCTCGGCATACTCGCAGCTTACCGTTTCACCAGCAAGAGCCCATTGACACCCTACTCCCGAAGCGATGATCGACCTACCGGGTCCATCTTATTATCGGCTTGCGGTATTGGTGGTCTCCTGTTTGGTCTTCATTCACTTCTCTCGGACAGCAGCACCATGATTCTCTGGGTCTGGGAAGGTTTCCCTCTACGAGGGCCACACTTCGCCATCCATGGTTGGTTTACTATTGGTGCTATGACTGTTGGCTTGTTTGCCGGTATTTACCGGCCAGCCATCGCTGGGAGCTGGTTACCGTACGCTGCTGGGCTACTCGGAGCCTATATGCTCACCTTCTACAGCCACTGGTTCGGCTACTACGGTGGTCTGACTTTGGCTGCCTATCTTATGGCGGTCTCAGTTCCATTGCTAACCGCTGCCTCCAAGAAGAGCCCGGCTGCCACATTCGGTCTTGGTTTCTTGATATACAATTTTGTTGTCCTTTTCCACGTCTGGGTTGTGGCATACGCGTTCGTGCCCGGCGGTCCGTTGGTTCGCGAGCACACTGATTGGGTCATGCTTACCATGATGTTGTTGATTGGTGCTGGTCTCTACGACTTTAATGGACCGCAAGTCCGGCGTCTTTCCATCACTCAGCGGTCTGCCCCCTCTCGTCACAAGAAATATTTCGGCATTTCTGCTCTTATCGTCAATGTTCTCTTCTTATGCTCCGCCTACAGACGGATTCCAAGCAACGATTACAAGCCGTATCATCCAGAGGATCGCATTCTGACTGC
The DNA here is from genome assembly GCA_003012165.1 of Paramyrothecium roridum. Taxonomy (NCBI): domain Eukaryota; kingdom Fungi; phylum Ascomycota; class Sordariomycetes; order Hypocreales; family Stachybotryaceae; genus Paramyrothecium; species Paramyrothecium roridum. The sequence continues at coordinate 60,936 of PXOD01000343.1, forward strand.
AGGCATCTGGACAATACACTTTTCTCTCGACAACAACATGTGGTCGTCTGAATATCGCATGCGTGATCTTCTGAAGGAATTGGAGGTGGACGTGGTTGGTCTCCTCGAATCAGATCTACAACGCATCATCATGGGCAATCGTGACACCACACAATTCCTCGCCGAGGACTTGGGCATGTACGTCGATTATGGGCCTGGCCCCAACAAGCACACGTGGGGTGCAGCTCTCCTGTCCAAGTTTCCCATTGTGGAATCGAAACATCACCTGCTTCCCAGTCCGGTAGGTGAGCTAGCGCCAGCGATACACGCAACGTTGGATGTATATGGGCAACTGGTCGATGTGTTCGTCTTCCACTCCGGTCAGGAAGAAGACAAGGAGGATCGCCGCTTGCAGGCGGAGTATCTTGCCGAACTCATGGGCTCTACGGACCGCCCTGCATTCCTTCTCAGCTATCTTGTCACACGGCCATTGAAAGGTAACTACAAAACATATGTGAGCGAAAAGTCGGGCATGCACGACGTCGACCCAACGGATTGGGACCGGTGGTGCGAGTACATCTTATACAAGAATATCCAACGCGTGGGATACGCGCGAGTGAGCCGCAGCTCCATCACAGATACGGAGCTGCAGGTTGCCAAGTTTGTGGTGCCGAAGTCCGAGGATGAGATCAAACGACTGGAGTCGCTACCGGATGACGTGCGAAACAAGCGGAGGCTGGAGGTTGAGGTGCCGGAGGGCTGGAGATTCCCAGCCATGTTCAGAGGCATAGGCCGCCGTGGCCACCGATACCATGTGTTCAACAAACCTCGCTACTACAACGAGACAGCTCTGCCATAGATTATGAAGCCCAAAGGATAATGTTGTGCATTGTTCATGTGGCTATGATGATGGCTATGGATGGCGTATATGGGACTTGGGAGCGAAGGGTTTGGAGCGCCGGATACAATATCTGCTTCTTGTTCTTGATACCACTAATACATAAATGTACAGTTGAATATGAACAGTTTTAAATTTATTTCTCCCCCATTGCAGTCAATGTCGATGGCTCAGGAGACAGTGCACATGAGAACGATGAATGTATGTCTAGGGTAGCATATGAGGCTATGGATCGTGTGAATGTCCTATAGGCTGTCTCGTATTTATTTTGCTATGCTTCATTCAAGAAGGGAAATTGTGACGGCAAGGTCAAATAGCTCTGGAAATTCTAGGAATAGCATGATATGACGTGTGAATCCCATGGCTTGGGATCTCGTAGCTAGGCACGAGACCAAACGCAATGCGCCGGTTCAGGGAAGCCAAGGTAAGGTCAGGTACGGTACCTTAGTTCGGGAGGACACGATACCTACCTGTACGACTCCAAGTCCTCCAAAGTAAGGTACCTACCTACCTACTGACCGGAAGCGTGTGAAATGGTCAACCACCAATGGAAAACTCGGCAATTCGTATTGCAATGACACCGTGTGAAAAAATGCATACCGTATCCCCCCTTCTCCATACTTTTCCTTCTTTACCCTCTGTCCCCCAAGGTTATACCAAGGTTTTCCCCACTGCCAAGCAGCCCTGTAGACCCCAAACTCCGAACCTAGCCGCACCGAGTCGGTCAGCTGCCGAACGAGGCAGGTCAATGCTCCTGTTCCAGCGTCTTTGCATTGGTTCATCGGGGTCCATCGATCGTTCGGTGCATATGTATGGTGACAGCAGCAGCACTTTTTTTTCTTCTTGTGCTTTCTTTCTTTCGCGTCTCTTCCCCGGTGCTTCCCCCCCTGTCTGCCTTGTACTTTGTCGCATTGGATCTTCGGACGGCACCCATTTGCTTGACAAGTATAAGTAAGGTGGATGGGAAGCAATGGGCCGTCAGACGCGAATGAAGACTTTTCGTATGGAACCAGATTCCAATTGTGAAACAGGAATCATTTGCGGTTCTTTTCCCCACAAACTGGAGATGCTCCCGCTAAGCCAGCTCGTTGCGGCGCCAAACCCACACAAAATAGACTCCTGACGGCCGCGCCCCTCCGCGTGTGTGTGTGTGTGTGCCGTGGGAAGCCGACGCGGAAACCAGGTCGCCGTCATCGACGCTCGCAATTCCGCTTCCCCCAAGCCAGTCAGGAAGCCCTGAGACGGATCAGGCGGGTGAGCAGTAGTACCGTAACGTAGGTGGCAGTGAATCAAATAAAAAGTCTGGACCGCGTAGAAGGAAGGGGGGAAAAGAAAAGGCCGAAGCTTCCCATCCTCTCTCTCTCTTTTCTCTGTAATCACCTACTTTTACTTCTTTGTTGGTGTGAGAGTGAGAGTGTGTGTATATGTTTCGACAGGAGCTCCTTCACTGCGCCGTAATCCATCTACTTGCTGGGCCTTGAAAACTGCACTGCACTGCACTGGCCGCGAGAGCAATTCATCATGGCATTCGGATACGCTCACGTATTGCCCTGGCTTGGCGTCCTCGTCGGAGGCGCTGCGTTCTACGTAAGTAAACCCGGCTGACTGGCGCGCGCTATGATGCAATGCAACCGCCTACGTCGAGTGTGAGATGGGAGATGGGAGATGGGAGATGGGAGACGGGAAGCGGTCGTACAAGCGATCAGCGCTTTTACGAAACTAGTCTTTTGGTGAGACTAACGCTTGAAATCTCGTACAGGCCGTCGCCATTGTCGTTTACAGAGTCTACTTCCACCCGCTGGCCAAATACCCCGGGCCTTTCCTCGCCAAGATCACCGACGCTTACCAGCTGTACCACGCTTACAAGGGCGACCGCCATCTCGAATTCTACCGCATACATAAAAAATACGGTAAGGCCTTCGGTTTGGCTCCCTACGAAATGTGAACAGCGACAACTAACAATGATATTTTGGTAAAAAAGGTCACGCCGTGCGCTTCGGCCCCAACTCCGTCTCCTTCAACTCCAACACGGCCCTCAAGGACATCTACGGCTTCCGCTCAAACGTCCGCAAGGCCGAGTTCTACAATGCCTTTGTCCACCCGGCCGCCAACACCCACAACACCCGCGACAAGGATGTCCACGCCCGCAAGCGCCGCGTCCTGTCCCACGCCTTCTCCGAGAGCGCCATGAAGGAGATGCAGCGCTACATCCTCGGCAACGTCCGCGCCTTCTGTGAGCAGATCGGCCTGCAGGACGGCGGAAGCGACGCCAAGGGCTGGTCGAGGCCGCGCAACATGGCCGACTGGTGCAACTACCTCGCCATGGACATCCTCGGCGACCTCAGCTTCGGCAAGGCTTTCCACATGCTCGAGAGCCCGGACAACCGCTTTGCGCTGGAGCTGGTCGAGGCCGCCACCACCAGGCACTTGATTGTAAGTCTGGCCATGCGACAGAGCTATAACCGGAGCTCTCGCTACCGCAACCTCCGAATCACTAACATCTTCTTCTTTAGTGCGGAACCATGCCCATTGTCGACAAGCTCAAGATTGACAAGTTCCTCTTCCCCAAGCTCGCCCAGGGCCGTGCCAAGTACATGGCCTACAGCAAGTCGCAGCTCACCGAGAGGACCAAGCTCGGCGAGGAGACCGACCGCCGCGACTTCTTCTACTACCTGCTCAAGGCGCGCGACCCGGAAACTGGCGAGGGCTTCAGCACCCCCGAGCTGTGGGGAGAGTCCAACTTGCTGTAAGACAAACTTTCAGAGCGTCCCCGTATGCTCTTGTTGCACGTGTGACTAATTGAATCGTTAGCATCATTGCCGGTTCCGACACCACTTCTACTGCCATGGCCGCCACCCTCTTCTACCTCGTCCGCAACAAGCATGCTCTGGAGCGAGTGACGGCAGACATCCGCAACAAGTTCAACGACGTCGAGGAGATTGTCCACGGCCCTGCCCTCAACTCTTGCACCTATCTGCGCGCCTGCATCGATGAGGCTATGCGCCTCTCGCCCTCCGTCGGTGGTATCCTGCCTCGTGAGGTTCTTGCCGGTGGGTTTACTGTCGATGGACACAAGATCCCCGAGGGAACTGTGATCGGAACGCCCCATTACACCATCCACCACAACGAGTCCTACTACCCTTCCCCTTATTCCTATGTTCCCGAGCGCTGGATGGCCGGCGAGATGAACCCCTTGACCGGCCGAGCCACGAGCGAGGATGACGTCTCCCTGGCCTCTAGTGCCTTCTGCCCCTTTAGCATTGGCCCCCGAGGCTGCATTGGCAAGGCTCTGGCGTACGTCGAGATGATGACTACCTTGGCGAGGACCGTGTACCTTTATGACTTGAGGAAGGCGGTCGGAATTGTCGACCCCGGGGAAGGCCGGCCCGGACGTGGCTGGGGCAGACACCGTGAGACGGAGTTCCAGCTGGTTGACACGTTCACTAGCGCCAAGAATGGCCCCATGATCGAGTTCAGGCTCGCGGAGAAGGCTTGAGGAGGAGGAAAAGGATTTCATGAACCCACGTGTGACATGAGGAGTTTTTGGATAATGATATTCTGTAATTAGTACAAAAGTAGCAGGCCCGAATACCGGTTATGCATGTCCATATCCAAAACAACAAAACGCTTCCATGGCATCAGTGGACGGAGTGAACGCCCGCCTATAGCCGACCATGTACGGACCGAACCGGGCCGGATCCAGTGTTATGCTACTGGCGCTCCAGTCATTTGACGAGTTGGACAAAAGCCAGGGGCTCTTTTCCCCAACGTAGTGCGTAAACGGAAAGCGGCAATGTAACTTAAAATCCTCATCAAGCAAGTTTGGTCAATGACATGTGTGGGGTCAAAAGTCCGGGGTTCGATAGTCGATGCGGGGGTGGCCAGTTCGCGGCAGATGAGAGACTAAGGCAGCTTGTCCTCCTACCTTAATTCGGGCTTCACGTGGGTGGTGCTTCCTATCGCCCCCTGGGAGTATGGATCATGTTGAATGAAAACGGTGAAGAAAGGAGATTGCTCGGCGGTTGAGAACACATCAGCAACCAGCTACTCTGGTGGTCAGAGAGCTGAGACATTTGCTTGAATAGGCTCGCCGGACACGACATGCCTCGGCTTCAACCGAGCGCTTTCGTGTAAGTGGAGATCCCCAGACTAAGCAGATCGGCATAAACTGCGTAGCATTCGTGCCTTGTTCGCCCGGGCAGTTGCCGATCCCCAAGTGTGCTCGTGCAGCGACCGGCTGGGATGACGATGATGAAGGCACGAAGTAGGCCCCAATGAGTTGGGATGCTGAATTCCCCACGGGCATGCATACTTGTGGCTCTCGTGATTTGTGCCCGGGCGGCTGCTCGGGGAAAGCGGAAGACATGAGAATGAATTCTATAAAGAGTGCTTGGTCCCGACCCCCGACGCTCTGTAGTTCGACACACCAGCGAGCATCGACCTCAGTCGTTCTTGAAAAATAATGGTTCAACTCAATGCTCTCGCGACAGTAGTCGCCTGCATCCTCAGCGTCGCAGATGCAGCGACACTGCCAGTCAAGCGTCAAGCCGGGTTCCCCAACCTGCCCTTCACCAGCGAGGGACCCAATGTCTTGGACGCTTCCGGCAACACCGTCAAGTTTGCTGGTACGAACTGGCCCGGCCATGGCGAGGTCATGGTCCCGGAAGGTCTCCAATACCAGTCCATTGAGACCATCGTGGCCGACATCAAGGGCCTGGGCATGAACGTCGTCCGTTTGACCTACGCAATCGAGATGATTGACCAGATCTACGCGAACAACGGCGAGGACGTTGACCTCCAAACTGCTTTCACCCAGGGCTTGGGTCAGGAGAACGGAACCACGGTCCTGGCCAACGTGCTGTCCAACAACCCTCAGTTCACTGCCTCCACCAAGCGTCTCGAGGTAAGTTGAGAAAACACTGACGGAAATGGCCCCTGCTGACTGTTGCACAATCAGGTGTACGATGCGGTTGTTGCGGAGCTGAACCGAAATGAGATTTACATCAACCTGGACAACCACATGTCCAAGGGCGCATGGTGCTGCTCGGCGACTGATGGAAACACCTGGTGGGGCGACACCTACTACGATGCCGACAACTGGGTGCGAGGACTGGCTTACATGGCCAACCACGTAAGGATCACCGAAAAAGGTGCTTGAGTCCTGAAACTAACTCAAGTCAAACAGGGCAAGTCGTGGAGCAACCTGGCATCCATGTCCCTCCGCAATGAGCTCCGAGAGCCCACCAACAACGCAGAGGTGCTGGAGACGTACAACTGGGAAACGTGGTACACTTACATCAAGCAGGGCGCGGATGCCGTCCACGCCGCCAACCCAGATGTCCTTGTCGTCCTGTCGGGCCTGAACTACGACACGACTCTGCAGCCCGTCGTGCGCGGCACCGCCCTGACCCCCGGCAACTCGACCTTCAACCGCGCCGACTTTGCCGGCTACGAGAACAAGCTGGTCCTCGAGCTGCACAACTACAACAGGGGCGCGACCTCGTGCGCCAACCTCTCGGGCGGCATCTACAACGGCGGCGCGCAGGCCATGAACCCGGACGAGGCCTCGACGGTCAACGTCTTCCCCGTGTGGCTGACCGAGTTCGGCTTCCCCCAGGACGGCGAGGCGTACAAGACGGTCTACCCGACGTGCCTGGCCGAGTGGCTGCCCGACAACACGGCCGGCTGGATGAACTGGGTCGTCGTGGGAAGCTACTACATCCGCTCCGGCGTGCAGGACTTTGACGAGCTGTGGGGTCTCTACAACCACGACTGGTCGAGCTGGAGGGACGCTGCGTACGTGGACGAGCAGCTGAAGCCCATGGTGGCCGCTACACTGTAAAAAGTTTTCGACTGTGAATATTGTTTATTTATTTTTTCAGCCTTGAGGTAGAATTGAAGTTTGTTGAATGTGAAGAGTTCACGTGCGCGCAGGCCAAAAGTTCAAACCGCTAGTGACCGGCACTTCTTACCACCTGCAACGTTGAATAAATCCCACTCGCTCCCTCTCACCCAACCATCTTCGTCGCCCACTTCATCATGAGTCGCGATACCGTCTCCAGCGCAACATCCCGCAATACCCAGGGGTATCTGGTCACGGTTCGATCGTATTCTCACTCAGTCTGAACTCGCTGTTTGCGCAACTCTGGATGTCAGTCAGGATTAGGCAACTTAGCTTTTGAAAGCCGTCTCCGATGACCATCGTATCGCGGAGAAGGCTATGCGAATCACACTACGGCGACCGATCCATCACGGCTCGATGATGACGTCGGGCGGTGCCCATCAAAGGGAAACCTCTGTCCACCAAGTCTCGAGCGTAGGCGTTTCCTTGACACTCCGAATGCCGCTATGGGGTTTTTTGCCAGGTCCGTCCAAGATGAGAAAGATGAATGTGGTTACTCGTCACTGATCTCAATTGCTGCCATTCCGAGAAGGATTTTCCATCGCATTCTTTATTAACAGTTCTTGACATGGGGCTCGTAGCTCTGGCCACCGTTTCTTTTCATCTTTTTCTCAGATCTCTCTTCGTGTTTCTTCTGTCTCTATTTTCTCCTCAACATCCCGTGCCCTCGATGCTACATCACACACTCCTGTTTATCCAGTCACCGGCCTCACTGACACTGCTTCACTGAATCATTTTGCCAACTTAACTGCTTCCTGACTATCGCCTCACAAACCTCAATGATGTTGCCAAGTGGCCATTTGTCCTCGAGGCGGCAGAAGCTGGGCAGTGATGAGGTCCCCAATCACAAGCTGAGTGGTTCCCTTGGGACAGACATGCTGGTAACATGAAACACATGGGACATCTGATCCTCTGGACCTTGGAAATACTTCACGGACAATCACAAGATGGACAACTGAGCATGTCACGAAGTCACAGAGACACAAAATCACAAAGAAGAATGTCACAAACTCGACAAGCCGAGTCAATCTGGTGGGGAAACCATCTTGAACCTGAAAGGTCATGGAGGGCTCGACGGTCCCTCAACCAGTCACTTAAGTAGTTTCGCAGGTTAGTTCATGGGGCGAAACTACAGATGACTGTATTGTTTTGGCCCTGTTGGATACGGAGCCACCATGGAAAAGGTTATCCGCAAAGAATCTCGTGGGGCAGGGCCAAGGAGGCAATGATGAGAAGCTATGTTTCTGAGTCTTCAAGTGGGAAATGAAGGTAGTGGAAGGAGGAAAAAGCAACGCTGATGATGGATTCGCTGGGCTGAAGAGAGTGGAAGGAGGGAATAAAGCAACGCTGGAGGGGGTTTCGCAGGGCGAAAAGCCAAGGTGGAAGAAGAGAGGAGACGGTAACCGATGGAGGGATGGACGGAGAGGATGAACGGAGAGGCTGGGTGATGAAGAAAGGTCCAAGATTGAAGGGCGGACATGGCGAGCATTTATGTTTGCTCTGTTGACGAGGCGAGAAAGAACTGAAAGGTGCAGCACCCGCACTCTTCCCAAAGAAGGCGGTGGTCACTTCCCGCAAAGATGTTCGCGACCTCATACGAAGGAACCGTCTCGTGTAAGTGTCCTTGGAGAGGAGGCCATTACTGGCAGCAGTAATTAGGCACGTTCATTGTCAGCGATGAACTATATCATTCCAATTATTCACTATTATATCATATCAGACTATTCCATTAAGCGCAAACATCCAACCAAAATCCAAGTTCATTTCTTTCTTCATTTTTCGTTAAGGAAATGCAAGATGAAGCATGCCACTTACACGACCTGGCTGGCTGGTGGTGTTGAGGTACCCCGGTACAAGTACCGGGCTACTGGTTCCCCACTCAGCACCATTGGCACTTACTCGACGCAAAGCTGGGTGCAGGTACGGCAGGGGAGGTACCTGCCTACATCCAATCATGCTTCGCAAGGCCCTGGCAAGGCTGGGCTCCAAGATCTCCGTCGCGCATCAACTTCTTATCCGTGCAACAACACCCCACGACCTCCCTCTCTGTTACTACCTGCCTTGTTCTGCATTTTCGACTGCTTCTAGGAAGCACCCGCGCATTTTCGAAATGGTATAGCGCACCATTTCTGGAGTTGAGCATTGGGGAAGCTTTCGACAGTGTTGTGCGAAAACAATACCTCCACCCAACATGACGCTGTGTAGATTCTTCCAGCAAGGCTACTGCAAGTTTGGAAGTAAGTAAAACGCAGTCCCGTTGCACTTTTCCAGGTCGCATCTAGACCATGCAGGCGCTCTTCAGCCCTTCCTATGCTAACCTTGTTTCTATTAAGCCAATTGTCGATTCGAACATCCTACTGCGAACAACCGAAATCAATCATCCCGGCCCTTTGGCGGAGGCGGAGGCGGCAGTCAACAAAGTGGCTTCGGTACGAACTGCAGACCCGCGACACGAAGTATTGGCTCACAAATCTAGATAAATACAACATATCCATCGAGACCATCGAGAAAGATCTCACAACCGAACGGCCACTATGGATCCTCTCAGCATATGCGCCCGGCAAGGGAGCGCCCGAGCAGCTCTTTGGAGGCTATCCGCGCGAGCAGAGTTTCGAAGAGCTCAGGCTACACTATTTAGCAGGCAAAGCAGCCGGCAACGAGCAACAAGCTGTATGTGTAATTGGCACAGAAAGGCAACGGGACATGGCTGACAATACTAGCTTAACGAAGCCCAACAACTTTACCAAAATGCGGAAGAGCAGATGAAGAATGCCCTGGTCAACCTGAGCCAGGCTGCTCAATTCGTGGTAGAAGGCGAAAATCGACACCCAAACCGGCTAGATATCTGTCAGCAGGGCATGCAGGGAGCGCCGTTTGGCGAGTTCCTCGTAGGCAAGCGATCGCTTCCTGCGGCGCCGGCGTCTGCCAACCCATTCGGGGCTGCACAATCGTCCTCGCCCTTTGGACAGGGACAAGCTACAACCCAGGCAAACCCGTTTGGACAGCCCCCGGCACCGGCTTCACAACCAAATCCGTTTGGCAGTGCTCCTCGCTTCGGCCAACCGGCACAACTTGGGCCTGCCGGTGCCCAGTCATCACCATTTGGAGCCCCAGCTCAGCCGTCGCCCTTTGGAACGCAGGCTCAGCCTGCGCAAACGACGGCTACTTTTGGATCCGCATCGAGTCTGGGTCAAAAGCCTAGTCCCTTCCAACAACAAGCAACGCAGACGGGCTCGCAAGGTGTTGGCTTTGGCCAAACGAGCCAGCTCAACCAGCGACCAAACCCTTTCGCCTCTCAACCGAATGCGGGTGCCAGTCCCTTCGGGACGAGTCAAGCCAATGCGGGTGCAAGCCCATTCGGCGCAGGCCAACCCAACACGGGTGCCAACCCCTTCGGCGCCAAGCCAAACGCTTTCGCTTCTGATAATAGCAACAACACGGCCAATGCGAATCCATTTGGTGCCCCCAACAACAACAACAACAACAACAACAACAACAACAACAACAACAACAACAACAACAACACCGGCGGCTTTCCAACAGCAGCGAACAACGCAGCTCAGCCTAGTCCATTCGCGACTATGGGTCAGAGTCAAGGTGCAGCAGCGCCGAATCCTTTCGGCCAGCCGAACCAAGCTCCTGCTCAGAATGCCAACAATCCATTTGCGCAGCCGGCAGCCCAGCAACAGCAAACCCAGCAGCAGGGAATGGGCGGGTTTCCCAGTCAACAAGGAATGGGAGGGTCTTTCGAACAAAGCAAGCCCAATCCGTTTGGGCAGCCATCAAATGCCTTCGCTACACCTGCTGCTACACAACCCGCTCCTCAGGGCATGCAAGGCAGCGCTGCTGCAAACAATCCTTATCCCGAGGGAAGTTCAAGACAACATCCTCCCCCAGGCAGTTACATTACAAGATCAATGGATGGCCGGATTGCTACATTTAAAGGAAAACCTGTTGAGTATCGTGATGGAAAGGCCGGCATAAGAGCATTCAACGGTACGTGGACACGCATATGGTTCCCAGACGGACCACCAGCCTGCTACAAAGACACTCAGCTGCCGCTGGAGAAGTATGATGACAGAACGAAAGCACAATGGGCAACATTCGCGCAGCAGGGCAGCTTTGCAGATGGCCTTATGCCAGACTTACCACCGCCTCGAGAGGTTACCTCGTGGGACTTTTGAATGAGACGAGTTCAAAATGGGCAAATTATGGCTCACAACGAAAATTATATTGTATAAAACATTATGTGGCGTTTAAAGGATACGGGCTTATTCATGACTTGTATGATTGGGTGTGGGAATTTACAGTGAGTAGAGCGTGAACATGTTCTTTCTGAAGGGGCACTTAGCGAGTAAAACGCTGGCTACTAGACATTGGCGCAGAATGAAGAATCACAACTACCGTGTTCATCACATGTTAGGATGCTAATGTTGGTTCGTACCCTTGTCTATTGATTGATCTACCAGAAGGGGCTGCCCTTCGAAGCAGGGGTATCGTTCCCAATTATCCTCTCCAGCTGCTTAAGCGGCAATGGTGACCTCAACCTCGACACCGGCGTCGATGTTGACAATGATCTGCTTGACGACCTCGGTAGGGGCGTTGAGGCTGGAGACGAGAAGGGTTAGCATATCCGCAAATATGGCCAGGTCATCTTCTTCTGCTGGAAAGTATCGTGCCTCCCGGGGGAACGGGAGCAGTCATTGCATTCGGGAAGTATGGGGGGTCGACGTACTCAATCAGGCGCTTGTGGATGCGCATCTCGAAGCAGTCCCAGGTCTTGGAACCCTCACCGCAAGGGGTCTTGCGGGTGGTGACCTTGAGGGTCTTGGTGGGCAGGCGGACGGGGCCCTTGACGCGGAGGTCCTTGTTCTTGCCACGCTCGATGATCTCGGAGCAGACCTTCTCGAGGACCTGGACCTTGCGGGAGGAGAGGGTGATACGGATCTTGTGGCTCTTCTGCACGATGGGAAGAAAAGAAAATGGCATGTTAGTCTGGTTTCGACGTTTCTCTCGCTGCGACTACCGTGGAGGTAACTCGGGGACAACGTACGGGAGCCTCGCCGTGGTCCTTCTCGGGCTTCTGGTAGGAAGACATGTTGTATGGATTTTTTTTATAGGAGTTTTCCTTCAAGACTCGAACGTGAAGATCGACGTTTCGGCAAAGTGATGAAGGCGCGGTTGGTTAAGGTAGGAAAAGGGACGTGGGACAATTTGATCGCGAACTTTTTTGGTGGGGTTTGAAAATGCGCAGCTAGGGCTGGTGTGGTGAGCGAGAAGTATGTACTAGTCCGTAAACGGTTAGAGGCTAAAGTGAGAACAAGGCGGATCGTGATTGGGTCGATGTAACCCCATTTTAGCTTTTCGGTGATGGTAAGTACCCCCGCCACTATAATCCGCGCAGGGAGGTACATGGTCCCGCTGGTCCCTCCAGTCCCGACTCAGATGAATCATCCGGCGATGAGCAACAAAGAAGCGATAGTTGAACACAAGAGATGCCTTGACATTTATATCGAAACTCACGGACGGACGTTTCAAATTTTCTCTTATTTCCTCATGCTTGTTGCGTCGTGAACAGCCCGTCACTCTATTTTTCCTTTTCACTTTATATATATATATATATA